>CAJRBF020000001.1:1435839-1725295 GCA_907165275.2 Zygaena filipendulae | reverse complement strand
GGATTATTATTGTTTGTTTTTTGTTGTTCGATCGACCGGTGAATCTTTTGCATGATCCATCGGACGGATAAATTTTTTAAATCAGTCGAGCGATAATTGTTTTTGCATGATCGATCCGACAAGTGAATCATTTTGATTGGTATATATTGTATGGTCTGGACCATCGGAGTGATTTCGCGAGCGAGCTCGTGCTCGCTCCATTGCGAAAGAACGAAGTGGTCCAGAACATACAATATATACCTACTCCTTACCTATGTTGAAATGTTGTGTAACTTAAGGTGTACCTACTTATGATATGTATTGATTGTAATTTGACATATAAATTATATTATGTTTGAGACATAGTGTTGCTATGGAGTTTCTTCCGCCGCTTCTTCTCCACAGCTATAACACTTTCCGAAGCGGTAGTAATTAAAAGAGTAATCTAACAAGGAATAAAGGAACATTAATTGAATATCTTGTCATTTCATTTATTTTCGAAAAAACTGCTACGACTCAGGTTTTTACCAGAGGTTCCTAGAGTTTTAAATTACCTCCCCTTATCTAACAAATGCAATGATAAATTGATAAAAGAAATTATGATACACGATTTCATGGTAGACGATCTCATTACGGGTTCTGATGATAAAACTCAGCTTAACTCAATTTATCAGTGCATTACGAAGCAGCTAGAATCTGCTAAGCTTAATTTACGTAAAATTAAAAGTAACTGTAAAGAGTTTTTAAGCATGTTTGAGAGCACCAATGCAGGTCATATTGAAAATTTAAAATTATCGGCGGTGAGCAATACGTTGGGTATTGAATGGAATCCCGACACAGATTGTATAGTAATGCCAACATCTAAGATCCTAAACTATAGTGAAAATATTGAAAATAGTGAAAGTATTGTTCTCTCGGTCGCGTCAACTATTTTTGACCCATTGGGATTGCTAACCTTAACTATTGTAAAATGTAAAATGATACTGCAGCTGTTGTGGGCACAAAAGACAGGCTGGGATGATGTCATTCCAGAGCCAATTAACGTGATGTGGCGTAAATTTATTGACAAAATACATTGTTTACAAACTATCAACATACCACGTCATGCAAGTTGTAGTAATGCAGTACAACTCCATGCGTTTTCAGATGCATCTCTGAAGGCCTATGCAGCGTGTATATATACTAAAGCCACGGACACTTTGGGTAACTGTACGGTGCGTCTTTTGTGTGCAACTCGACATCTAACAAGTTGGGAGCGTTTGTGTCTCATCGTGTGATCGAAATCAACGAGCTTTCAAAAAGCTGCAGGTGGCTGTATGTTCCCTCATCACAGAATCCCGCGGATCTCGCATCGAGGGGCGTGTATCCGGACGAAGTAAAATCATTATCATTGTGGTGGGAGGGACCCTCGTTTCTAATGCAGAGTGAGGGCGAGTGGCCGGCGCAGCGCGCTGAGGCACGAACGGACGCAACTGAAACTATAATTCAGCTACAGGCGTCATGCACTGTTGCGGCACAAAGTCAAGCGATTGACATGTCTAAGTATTCTAGTTTTACCAAATTGTGCCGCATCACTGCATACGTGTATCGCTTTATCAATAACTGTAAAAGTTTGAGCAATAAAAACACGGAATCACTAACTGTAGATTATCGATTACTTTGGTCTCTTTTTGGTTTAAATCATAAGTTTTCTCAATTAGCGTACGGTAACCATTACGATCATCATTAATGATTGTAAAGACGTGATGTGGTTTTATATGCGAATTACATAGTTCTATATGGTTAGCAATGAGACGAAATATGTTTGACGGAGGAAATATTTTTTTAATTTTTTTATTTATTTATTTAACAATTATTGCACACAAGAACAACATAAAAAGAAAGGAAGTATAAAAGTAAACATTTCTTAAACATGCGCGGAAATATTGTGATTACTTTTGAATAAATAACACGCGAAGTATCATATTTACGTAGACTGAAAAACCAAAATCACTTCCTGGCGCGTTCTTTGAATTTGGAACGAAGAGCGCGCCGGCAATGTTGTATGAAACGGTGTGCTGTTTGAATTTAGAACTCTTTCATCTATCGTACACATTGCGTTCTCGTGGCTGTATAGCCACAGATGCGTTTACCTTTCGGCACAAACTGTAAAATAAAGTTCGTTGTTATTTTGTTATTAATTAAATTTATTATGTTAAAGGCCCTTTTTTATTTCCTTGCATTTTTTTAAGAAAAGCACTATACAGTATATATGCCTCGGCCGAAATGGCAATTGCCTATTTCACTGCCTTTGCAATAATGTACTATTAGTGCTCATCAAGCGCTCGGCAGTCAATCTGCAGCAATATTTCTTTTAATTTTATCTTATCATAAGGCAGTTCTTAAAATGTGCCGTGATTGCGTAGGTAGTTAAGGGTGACGTTAAGTTAAACAATAAAATGAAAATGGTAAAATTAAACGGTAGAATTTGAACATAAACTATATTGCGAAAATAAAAACAAATTTTAATTTAAAGTTCTTAAAAACGAGCGAAAAATTAGCGAAATAATGAATAGGTATTGATTACTTATTGATTACTTGAAACCTTTTGAGATTTGATCCTGATGACTAAAAACATACAACTATTACGATAGTAAAAAATTTAGGATTTAAAGTTCTAACAATCCTTAAAAAATTAGCGAGATATGATTATGAAACCTATCTATGTTCATTTAATTTTGTATTTGGTTTAAGAAATCACTGGTTTTATTCTATTTTTTATATATTATATTTATTTTCATTCATTTAACATTTTTTTGTGGTCTTTTATTTTTAATTTCTATTCTTTTATTTATATTTGGTTTAATATAGATTTATTTTTTTATAGATTCATCCAACTATTTTTTTGTTGTTTTCGAATTTTTTATTTAGTTTAATAAATACCTATTTATTTATCTAGTTTGATTAATTTTACAGTTTTTGTAGTTTTTATATTGTTTTTGTTTTTTTTTTTTTATTTTACATAAAAGAATACTCATTTATCAATTTAATGTAATAATTATCGTGAACATGATCAATATAGAGTCTGACTATTTATGTATATCATAACTTTTAATTATATTTTCCGTTGTACTTACTAGATTCTCGGTTTTAATATAATATATATAATAAATAAGAAGTTTGAGATGATGATAATTTAAATTACTAAATCATCCGTTTAAAGTTTATTGCCCACATACATATACATCACGAGATGTGACTTTACTTCCTTGGTTGACCTAACGATTGTATGAGTAGGGCGCAAATCGTCGTACTCATGCCAATATAAACCAGATTTCACATATGCCACGTAGTGTCCTGGAAGATAGTGTACGAGGCCGGACAGTTGATAGATTTTATCTCCTATCTCAATAGTCGTGGCGATAGATTCAAGAGTGTGTCGAAGACTTTTATTTCTGGTCGTGTACGTGTGCACACCTTGCACATGAGCACAGAAATACTTACGAAAATACTTACATACTTCACAGCGGTTTACCTCCATGTACCTACCATTACCAAACCGTGTACGTAACATACCTTTACCGGGGAATTGGATCAAGGATCAGGAAGGTTGAAGGAGCAAGAGAGAAATAACATACACAGTGGAATCACCTTATTATCAAATCACAAGAAAGAAACAGGACACGGACAACTTGTTATGTTATTCTTTATTGCCTAGCTGACTCAATTCCAACGAATTCCAGACAGAGGAAAGTGCGAGGAGCAATCTTGAAAAAGACGACCTCGCTGGAGATTCGAAGGAACAGTCAAGCGACGTCACGTTCCTGGGTCACACTCACTGAAGTAACTACGCAAGCAAGATCAGGCAGTACATCAAAATGGAAAGAGTGGCCCTGAAAAGAGCCGTTTTTAATCGCCTGGATCTTGCGACGCTGTTGTACACCATCAAGCACCATGGAACTACTCGGTCGGAGACTCCTGTATGGCACCACACCAACATCCACGATTCGCGGGCCGGCGCGAGACGCGCGGCCTTGCGCTCTCAACGATCGATGGCGACTGGCGCTTGAGACGCGGCGGACTGAGCTCCTGCGCGCGCGCCGCCCGCGTCCTCCGCGCCGCGCACCCCGCGCATGCGCGGTGCGAGTGTGCGACGAGAGGAGACTATGAAATTCTAGAAACTAGCATCTCGCTCGAATCTGTCCGCCATTTAATGTACGATTTCTCATTGGTTGTTTGGTTGTAAATATTTAATGTTGTGTTTTTGATTGGTTGTTAGTTTTAAGGTTTTCTGTATATATAGCGCTAAGTTTTTAACAATAAATCACTTCCAAAATTCCATTTCTACAGCAAATGTGAGTTTAATACCTACCTGCTCGTAATACCTCCGCTACAGTGGTGACCCCGACGTGATACGGCCGTGGTATGCGAGCACGGCATACCACGCGTCAAACATCTCGTCAACCATTTCGCGGACGCTACCGCTCTCACTCACGCTCATCATCATCCCGTGTGAAGCCTGGCGATCCTACGTGGTTATGCAGATACCATCACAAGTTTGGCAAGAAGGCAATACGCTGCGAGTCACCGCACAACGTAACAAGACGTCGGAAAACTAACGTCGACACCGACCGCGGCGGACGTCGGTGTCCCCAAGATCAGCAACCGCCTTTGTGTTCATGATCGCGACTCACACGAACGTTTCCTCGTGGACACTGGCGCAGATATATCTGTTTGGGCTGCAACATCGAAAACTAAGAAAAAGGCCGCACATACCTACAAACTTTACGCGGCAAACAACACACCGATAAATACCTACGGCGAGAAAACAATCAAGCTCAACCTGGGACTACGGCGCAGTTTCACCTGGACATTTATCGTCGCAGACGTGAAGACTTCCATATTGGGTGCAGACTTCTTACGTCACTACAAGCTCCTTGTGGATCTTCACAGAAAAAAATTAATCGACGACGAAACCAAGCTTACCGTCGACGCCACTGAAGTATCAACAACCGCCGAGTCCATTCGCATCGTGAGCTCCGACCAACAATATCACGATATCTTGAAGCATTTTCCTGGCGTTCTCCGACCCATGTCTCTTAAGCAGCCAGCCAAACATGACGTCGTACATCACATCGAAACGACGGGTCCTCCGCTTTCGGCACGCGCCCGCCCTCTACCGCCCGACAAATACAACGCCGCAAAAGCCGAATTTGATCGGATGATGGAGATTGGCATTTGCAGACCTTCAAGCAGTCCATGGGCCAGCCCTCTACACGTCGTCACGAAAAAAGACGGCGGACTTCGCGTATGCGGCGACTACCGAAGATTAAACGCAGTGACGCAACCCGATCGCTATCCGATACCACGCATTCAAGATTTCACGTACCCACTCAACAACAAAAAAATATTTTCGAAACTTGATCTCAAGATGGCTTACTACTGGATTCCCATGGCGAGTAAAGAAGATGCACAGAAAACAGCCACAATCACTCCGTTCGGGCTATACGAATTTACATGCATGACGTTCGGTCTACGCAACGCAAGTCAAACCTTTCAAAGATTCATGCATCAAGTTCTCCGAGGTATAGAAGACTGTTTCTGTTTCGTCGACGACATTCTCCTATTTTCTGAAGATGAAAACAACCATAAGAAGCTTCTCCATCAAGTCTTAGCACGTCTCGACAAACACGGCGTCACACTCAACGTCGACAAATGCCAGTTTGGAGTTGAAACTATAAACTTCCTAGGCTACGAAGTCTCCGCCAGCGGTATCAAACCTACGATAGATCGCATCGAAGCAATTTCCTCGTATCCGAAACCGAAGACAATCGTCGAACTACGACGCTTCCTAGGCATGCTTAATTTTTACCGAGACTGCCTACCTCATCAAGCCGATCATCAACACGAACTCAACAAGTTTCTTCACAACAAGAAAAAGAATGACAAAACGCCAATAGAATGGACACCGGAAGCGAACGAAGCTTTTGAAAAATGCCGCCAAAGCATTACCGAAGCAACAACGCTAAGCTACCCCGTTCACGGTTGCAAACTCGCTATAATGACAGACGCCTCGGATCACAGTTTAGGCGCAGTACTACAACAAAAGGTTGAGAACAACTGGAAACCATTAGCATTCTTCTCGAAGTCAATGAGCCCTACGCAACGCCGCTACAGCGTGTACGATCGCGAATTATTAGCTATGTACATGGCTGTAAAACACTTCAGAAGACTAATCGAAGGCTGCGAAGTAACTATACTCACCGATCACAAGCCTCTCTCTTTCGCACTCAGCAGACCCGCCAGTAGTAGCGACACACCGAGACGAGAACGGCAGCTACATTTCATATCTCAATTTTGTTCAAGTATCAAGTACATCAAAGGTGAAGAAAATCCAATCGCCGACGCATTATCACGAATCGAAGACATCCAGAACCCAAATGTCATAGACTACAACCAACTCGCAATAGACCAAAGCAACGACGAAGACTTGAGAAATCTAAAGAAACAACCCAACTTGAAATTCGCCGAAGTAACTCTTCCCGGACTCGACCGACCAATCACATGCGAGCTATCGACTACGTCACCCCGTCCGTATTTACCTAGAACATACCGCTATGCCGCATTCAAAGCGCAACACGGGCTATGTCACCCCGGGGCAAGAACCACACGGAAGCAGATAGCATCGAAATTTTTCTGGCCAGCTATGAACAAAGAAGTAGCAACATGGGCCAAAGCATGTATCGACTGTCAGCGCAGCAAGGTACATCGTCACGTCGTCACTCCTCTGGCAGAGTTTCCACCTTCTCAACGTTTCGAACACATACACATAGACGTCGTGGGACCGCTACGATTATCGCACGATTTCAAGTTTTGCGTCACCATAATAGACAGACGCACCAGATGGCCGGAAGCTGTTCCAGTTCAAGACATCACCGCAGAAAGCGTCGCAAAAGCCCTCTACGAGAACTGGATAGTGCGATTTGGCGTCCCGCTCAGAATTACGACAGACAGAGCACAAAATTTTGAGTCAGCACTATTCAACACACTACTGAAGAGATGGGGTATATCTAGAATCCGCACTACAAGTTATCACGCCCAGTCAAACGGAAAAGTAGAACGACTTCATCGTACAATGAAGGCAGCTCTCATGGCGCGCGGTGCAACCACAACATGGGTAGACGAGTTGCCCACCGTACTATTTGGTTTACGCACCGCACTACGAGAAGATAATCTCAGCCCTGCACTGATGACCTACGGCGCAACACTACGAATACCGTCCGATTTTTTCGTACCTACACAGTCGAAAATCGAAGATGCAGAATACGTGCAACGGCTAAGCCGAACAATGGCAACGTTAATACCCACAAATCGTGCCACAACGTCACGACCTACGTTCGTACACAAGAACCTAGCTACGTGTACACACGTTTTCGTTCGAAACGACGCGGTCAGACCGCCATTGACCCCGCCATATGACGGACCCTATCAAGTTCTACAACGTCACGAGAAGTATTTCAAGATACAGTTACCACTACGCACAACCGTGATATCACTGGATAGACTCAAGCCTGCCTACCTACTTAACGAAGAAGACGTAAGCATGAGCGACACTGACGTCACGTCGGAACGCAAGAGATCGAGTTCACCGAACCGTGATCCAGTCGAAACACGTGAAACAAGGAATTCGACTCCAGCTGTCTTACCTACGTCACCTTACATCACCCGGAGCGGACGAGTCGTGAACCAACAACAAGAGCCTTCTCTTGCTGCCTCCCCGAAGGGGAGGCAGCAGAGGTGTCTGCGTCGGGGCAGAGCCCCCTGCAGTGGGCGATCCCACGCTATCCGCCACTACGGACAGGAACTGGGGGGCGGTCCGTAGACCGCGTGGATCGTCGGGGCGGAGCCGGCGCCGCCCGTCAGGGCGGCGTCTAGGCTCCGTCAGCCAAGCTAGATGGGCAGCGTTGGCTCGTCATCGCGAGCGATAAGCTCGCGCGGGTATCGCTTCCCCTCGGGTGGACGGGCGTGGAGGGGGGCCAGACCACGGATGTGCTCGTGGTCCGACGCGTCCGCCCGCTCGAACATCCGAGAGGCAAGCCGCTGGACGAACTCGTCCAGCGGCTCGACTCCCAGGTCCCTCTGGATGACCGCGTTCCGCACACAGCGCGGAGCTCCGGCAGCGGCACGCAGTGCCATGGCTTGTTGTGAGTCCAAGCTCGCGCGCACGGACGCACATGGCAGTGCGTACCATGCCGGAGCGGCGTAGGTGAGTCGGGGCCTAATGTAGGTCTTGTAGACCCCGACTTTTACCCTCAGAGGGAGCCGAGAGCCGAGCACGCTGCGCAGCTGATACCGCGCGACGCGAGCGCTCGCGATGACGTTTCTCACGTGCGTTTGCATCGTGAGCCGACGATCCAGCGTGACCCCCAGGTACTTCACCTGAGAGGACCACGCTATGTCCTGCCCGTAGAGGCGAAGAGGTGGCGGTGGGCGTAATTTAATGCCGACGCATATGGCCTGTGTCTTCCCGACATTGACCGACAGTCTCCACTTGGAGAGCCAGTCGGGGAGGAGGTCGAGCGTACGCTGCAGCCGGAGCGCGGCGTACTTCGGGTTTTTATTTGTGGTGTAGTACGCCGCGTCATCGGCGTACAGAGCCAACTCGACCCCATCCCCCACTGGGATGTCGTCGGTGTATCGGGAGTAACAGGCCGGGGAGAGGCAGCTGCCCTGTGGCACGCCGGCCCCGATCAGACGCTCGGTTGAGGTGACGTCCTCTACCGCCACACAGAAGCGACGGTCGGATAGAAAGGACGCCACCACCCGGACTATACGCCGGGGAAGCGCGGACGACGATAGCTTCAGCAGAAGACCCTCATGCCAGACCCTATCGAACGCCTTCTCCATGTCGAGGAGGACAGCGACGGTGGTCGCCCTCTCATTGAGGGCCACCGTCATGTGCTGAATCACCCTCGACAACTGGAGAGTGGTGGAGTGTTCCGCCCGGAACCCAAACTGCTCCCTCCTGGGAGCGATGTGCGGAGACATACGTCGCAGCAGTAGCAGCTCGAACAGCTTCGAGAGCGTAGGCAGCAGCGTAATGGGCCGATAGCTGCCGGGGAGAGCGACATTCTTCCCCGGTTTGGGCAGCATGATGACCCTGCCGGTTTTCCACACGGTGGGATAGTGCCCCGTGCGCAGGATACCGTTATACAGGCGCGTCACCGCCGCTATGGAGCGAAACGGCAGGTGACGCAGCGCTGCATTAGTGATACCGTCTGCGCCCGGGGCCTTACGCGGCTTCAGTTTTCGGGTCATCCGCTGCACCTCACCGGGGGAGAACACGATTGGGTCCTCCTCCGGCGCTATCGGCGCCGCGAAATACTCCCGAAGCTGGGCTTCCACTGCTGCGACGTGCTCCACATCGTCGGTGGGATTCGGGCGGAACTGGCGTTCGAGATGGTCGGCGAGGATCTTCGCGCGGTCTTCTGCGCGGTACCTCAGCGTACCGTCGTCCGCTGTGAGCGGTCTGATCGGGGGCCGGGCGCCAGAGAGTTGGCGGCAGAGGCGATGGACACTGGTCCAGTCCTCGCTTGCCGCCTCAATGCGCCTCTCCCATGCGTCGGCTTCTTGCTCCCTCAGGGCATCCTTGATCTTGTCCGTGAGGGCGTTGAGCTCCGTCTTCATCCGAGGGCAGCGACATTGCTGCCACCGCCTGCGCAGGCGCCTCTTCTCGCTGATCATGTTCCTAATGTCGGCGGGGAGCGGGGGCAACCTGCCCCCCGTCGGCATGGTGCGCGAGGAGGTGTTAAGGGCGCCTTGAACACAGGCGGTGATGTCCGAAGCTAGGAGCTCAACGTCCCCCGGAGAGACGAGGGGCCTCGAGGGGGTGCTCGTCGCCATCGAGCTGGAGAAGCTTCTCCAGTCTATCGATCGGCGTGGCGTTGGTGGCGAGACTCTCTGTGGCATGTTCGCCAGGACGACCAGGACCGGGACATGGTCAGAGCCCATGTCCTCGGGAAGGGCCTCTATAGAGGGCCGGCAGGGGAGCCCACGGTGGGCTATGAGGTCGATGACGTCAGGTTGATGCGACGTCTGGGCCGGATAATGCGTAGGAGTTTCCGGCCCTTCGACCTCGTAGCCGTGGGCCTCGGCGTCGCGGAGGAGTCGTCTGCCATTCGGGCAGATGTGGGTCGAGTTCCACGCCGTGTGCTTGCAATTGAAATCGCCGGCAACGGCGGTGGGGATGTTCGATTCCAGCAGGGCGTGCATGTCGCCCGGCTGGAATCTTAGGCCCGGCGGCTTGTACACCGCGTACAGCCGCGTAGGGTTGCCGGCGATGCAAAGCTCGACGCCCAGAGCGCTGAGCGCCGAGAGCTGCACGGCGGGAACTCGTTGGTGAACGACTCCTCGCTTGACTAGCACTACCAGCCCTCTATAGGCATGACCCTGGGGACTGATATCGTCCTGGCGATAAACATGATAGCCGGCGACTTTTACGTTAGTCGTCGGCCTTAAAAGAGTCTCGCAGACCAGCGCCACGTCGATCCGCTGGTCACGCAGAACGGTCTTCAGGACGGATGTTTTGCCCCGAAGACCGTTGGCGTTCCAGTAGATCATCCTGAGCGAAGTCACACCTGCTGCAGGATGCGGGACATCCCGCTCAGGATGACCTGGATGGGGTCGGCGTCGTCCCTGATGGCCACCAGCACATCCTGGAGGACGCCGATCACCATCTCGATGGCGACGAGCTTGTTGCTCTTACCCGCTCCCGGAGTCCGGGGCTTGGAAGCGCCGGGCTTGCGGGCAGCGGGGAGAGCTGCTGCCGATGAGGGTTGGGGAGGGACGGTGGCCGGACCAGTGGCCACCGCCGGGGGCTCTGAAGCAGCCCCCTCCTCGCTCCCCTTCTTCTTCTTCTTGCCCCTCTTCCTCTTCATCTTCACGCCGGAAGAGGAAGGAGGGGCCGCCGCACCCGGAGCACGCCGCTTCGGGGTGTTTGCTGGCGCCATCAGAGTGGTGGCGCCGGCTTCCACTGCCACCTGCGCCACTTGCGGGGCGACAGGTCGGCCGGTAGACAGGGCGACCGTGCCTGCCTTTTTGTTCCTGGCTTCTCTTTTGAAGACAGGGCACGACGCTCTGTTGGCCGGGTGTGCCCCCCCGCAGTTGACGCAGGTGGGGGGCTCCTCTTTGGGGCGGGGGCAATCCGCAGCGGCGTGCTCCTCACCGCAGCGGACGCACGCGAGCCTCCGGTGGCAGCCGAACGACGAGTGCCGGAACTGCTGACACCGGTGGCACTGCGCGGGTCCGCGTTTGCCCCGCCAGGCGTCGATCTTGATCCCGGGCATACACAACATCTCTGTGATGTCATATATGCCCGGGGTGAGGTTCGGGGTGCGGCGAAGTTGGGCGTAGTAAATACAGCCGGGCCTGCCGGCACGGGCGCGTATGGGGCGGACATATTCCGGCTCGTAGCCCATCGCTACGAGCTCCCGTGTGATCTCCGACGGATCAGTGTCGATTGGCAGCCCCCTAATGGCTACCTTGAGACTCCGATCCGCCGGGAGGGAATAGGCGAACCAGGACACCGTCCGGTCCTCCTTCTCCAGCGCAGTTAAGTAGCGCTGGACCAGACGGTATTCTGCTTCGTCTTTTGGAATGAAGCGCACGCCCTTACCATACGGGCGTGCGCTGGGAGTCCGCCCCAGTTTTTCCTTGAGGGCGCGGAAGTGGCGCGCCCAGTCGGGCAGGTTCTCCACGACTAGAGGGGGGTAGACGCTTCTGCGTTTATCCCCCCCGCGCGCCGCTCCCGCGCCGTCGCCGGCAGGCGCGGCTGGAGCGGCGGGCTGCGCGTCCGTCGGCGTGGCAGCGGTCGCCGGTGGGGACGCAGCCCGCACGGCATCAGCAAACGTAGGGCGTGGGGGGCCCTCAGGCTCCGTGGGACTCATAGGGGAGTCCCTGGGTGGGCTCTCCGGTCTAGCGGCCGCGGGCGGACGCGCTCGCGGCTCGCGTTGAGGCCTAGGAGGAGCGGGGTTCGAAACACCCCCTGGGGGGGATAGATTGTGGCAGGCCCGCTTGCCCGGCTCCTCATCGTCGGAGGAGTCGGGGACGCGCAGCCTGCGTGCGGCCCCCGCAGGGGGGGTTTCCAGTGCCGGTAGGTGCAGAGGGGCCTTACGCGCGAGTTGCACGTGGAACTCCTCCTCTGCAGTCCTACCGGCCAGGCTCTCTTGCGAGCCGAGCAAGGCGCGCCTGCGCTCGCGGAGCGTGCGCGCCATCACCTCCATCATCTCCCCGGAGAGGAGCCCCGTTTGCTTCAGCCTGGAGGTGATGAGCATATCCACCTCCAGGTGGGCGTTTGGGGACATCTCCGGGTGATGGAGTGGTAACTGATCCGGGGGGGGCAGCAATGCGGCCGTGGGCGCGCGGCTTGTGCGCACGGGCGTCGCCGATCCGGCGTCTGCTTCGGGGGTGGGGGGATGCTTAGATGCCCCCGGCCCCGGATGCGCCGTCGTCTCGGCGGCGCGCGAGGAGCCACGCTCCTTGGGCCCCTCCTAGGTGCGGGCGCGCACCGGCGGGGGGACCGATCGCCCGAGCTCCGAGCCGGCCCTCGTAGGAGATGAGGGCGCGGAGCGGGAGGGCGGTGCTGCCCTTGGCCTGGGTGCAGCGGGGTGAGGGGTCGGCGAACTAGGCGAGGGGGCTGCCGTTCCGGGCGAGGTAGCACCCGGGAAGGCGGGCCGCACCGGGCGCGGCGCGGCGGTCACGGGCGGGGGCATGCTGTGCCCTGCGCCCCTGGCCGCCGCAGCGCGCGGGGCGGACGACGGGGCCGCGGTGGCGCCCGTGTGAGCAGACACCAGCTCGGGGGTGCGTGCGGTCGACTGAGTCGTCGGCCGCTTGCCCCCGGGCTGGGTCGCCGCGGAGCGCGACGGCGGGTGATCGCCGACGCGGGGGGGAGGCGCTTCCCGCGTTAGACGCGGGTCGCGAGAAGGAGCCCTGCCCGCCATCCGCTTTGGTGCGAGGTGGCAGACAGGGTCGACACGAAGGGGGAAGGGTACAGAAACCCGCTCACTAGTGCGCTCCGAATAAAGGAGACGCACGCCAGCACCTTATCCCGTCCCGCTACCCGTACATTATTCGGGAGCGGGGCGCAATGGCTGCTGGATTGCGTCTCCTTTAGGGCGCTTCGAGTCCGACCAGACGACCGCAGAGGGCCGCGACCAAGATGATCCCCGCTGCTTTCGCACGCAGCGCCGTACAGCACCGCTGCAACGATACCAGGGTTAGTAAACAAAGTTACCGCTCCTTGGTATCGCGCGCAGCACTCCACGGACCGCGTACGAAAGGCAGGCGCGAATCGGGCGAAGTAAAAGAATTTACGTGGCCGATTTCGCAGAGTGGACGAGATAGCAGATGGAGCACGAACACTGAGAACACGGTGAGTAGGTAGCCAATCCACGAGTCGTGAAGAAAACCGTACGCTTTGCTTGAAGGGGGATACTGTGCACACCTTGCACATGAGCACAGAAATACTTACGAAAATACTTACATACTTCACAGCGGTTTACCTCCATGTACCTACCATTACCAAACCGTGTACGTAACATACCTTTACCGGGGAATTGGATCAAGGATCAGGAAGGTTGAAGGAGCAAGAGAGAAATAACATACACAGTGGAATCACCTTATTATCAAATCACAAGAAAGAAACAGGACACGGACAACTTGTTATGTTATTCTTTATTGCCTAGCTGACTCAATTCCAACGAATTCCAGACAGAGGAAAGTGCGAGGAGCAATCTTGAAAAAGACGACCTCGCTGGAGATTCGAAGGAACAGTCAAGCGACGTCACGTTCCTGGGTCACACTCACTGAAGTAACTACGCAAGCAAGATCAGGCAGTACATCAAAATGGAAAGAGTGGCCCTGAAAAGAGCCGTTTTTAATCGCCTGGATCTTGCGACGCTGTTGTACACCATCAAGCACCATGGAACTACTCGGTCGGAGACACCTGTATGGCACCACACGCACATCCACGATTCGCGGTCCGGCGCGAGACGCGCGGCCTTGCGCTCTCAACGATCGATGGCGACTGGCGCTTGAGACGCGGCGGACTGAGCTCCTGCGCGCGCGCCGCCCGCGTCCTCCGCGCCGCGCACCCCGCGCATGCGCGGTGCGAGTGTGCGACGAGAGGAGACTATGAAATTCTAGAAACTAGCATCTCGCTCGAATCTGTCCGCCATTTAATGTACGATTTCTCATTGGTTGTTTGGTTGTAAATATTTAATGTTGTGTTTTTGATTGGTTGTTAGTTTTAAGGTTTTCTGTATATATAGCGCTAAGTTTTTAACAATAAATCACTTCCAAAATTCCATTTCTACAGCAAATGTGAGTTTAATACCTACCTGCTCGTAATACCTCCGCTACATACGTATCGTCGGTTAAAATTGTTGTATCGTGTGGTCCATAAACTATTTGGTCCTCGATAGAAGAGTGGCACTTCCTACATAATCGTTTTGTGGAATGCCCTTGATCTATTACCTTTTGCATGACTTTAAAACCCTCACATAATATGACATCAATACTGATGCTGAGAATAATAGGTCGGGTTTCGAAGCCATATCCACATGGACAGGAAACTGTAGTCCTATGACTCGGCACATCAGTGAATAAATATTGCGCCAAGTGTGCAACGTTACGTCATGTCGCGTCAAGACGCTTTGTAGTTTGCGTAAATTGATCTATATCAAATAGGCTCAATTCAAAAAGTATACTACCTCTTTCCTTGTAATTAGCCATTGCAAGTTGTCTTTTATTTTTTAGCAATTTTTGTGCCAACTTTACAGAGCGATTCTCCGTCTCTTCAACTTTTTCTAAATATTCTTTGTTAGAAGCAATCGCGGATAAAATAATGTGAAATATTGCATCAAATGCGCAAGTATTTCTCACATTAAGAAAATATTTACCCAAACTCACAGGAGGACAAAAATTACCATTTTTAAACACAGGTAGCTTATCAAACTTCCTGTGCTTAATATATTTCCATTCCGGACAGTTGTCTAGCTTCGTGGGTTTCCGTCTTTTTGCAACTGGACTTTTGATACGCTCAGTTGTTCTGTTATGTACATGATTTTTTTTGTTTTGGAATTATTGGCGTATCTTTCGCAGCTTTTCCACGCCAGTCCTCGTGGACATTCCAGTTATCACACTTATCAAGAGTGCTCGACCGAAGACACTTACCAGCAAAGGAATCAGCTGATAAACTATTATCCATAGTGAACGTTTCACTCGTGACGTTGCTAATATTTTTTTCTAAATCTCGTGAAATTTCATCTTCAGAGATGATCGGAATCATGAAGTCAGAAACATGCACTGGTTTGGTACATACGGTTTCTAATATATCTCCAGTGACCGATGTAATTAATGAAACATTTGTCAGAGCGTCAGAATTAATTAATTTTTCATTATTAGACTCTCTGGTATCGGATTTTAAAGATATTTGAGTGCTTTTCAGTTCGCAGTTTATCGGCGAATCACCTTCAGTGAAAGAGGTAGTGACTGGATTTACTTTTGCCATATCGCTTGGATTTAAGGCCAACTTTATCTTGCCGTCAAGATGATAAAGATGCTGTATAACAAACATATCAATCCGCATTGGAAGTTTGGTTGCAAACGATCTATGCTTTAGATCACCAAACTCTGCCTCGACCGAAGAAGATGTAGCGATTGTTGAACCTACCCCAAAGTGAGCTCGCATTATACCAGTCCACAGTGCGCGAAGCGAAGAGCGAAAGCGGGATTAAAACACCCATTTGGTCGTCTTCCTCCTTCGCATGATTTACCGATAACCTTGGCAGAATCATATAAATCATCAGTCCATTCTTTCCAATTCCTGCTGTTAGAGTAAGCATCCGAAAAATAATCATCTTCATTATTGTCTGTTATTCTAGGTTCCCCATCATCCTTCAACGAAGTGCATCTTACTCCTAATATAGTTTTATCCAGAACTTGCATACGTATTTCTGATTGCACTGGCATACCATTTTTGGTATTGCCGACGAATTCACTTAAACATACTACTAAGACAGATTCAAGAAAGTACGCCAACTCTTCAAAATTACTCATTTGGTAGGCTTGCGAAATGCAGTGTTGATACAACTGTTGCCCTGCATTTATTGTAGATTTGAGACAATCCCATCGTGCTACCATGGCAGTTACGTGACTTACATAACAGCTGCATAACAACTGTCTAAATAATAATAATAATAATAATAAGTTTATTTAACCACAAAATACTACTTGAACAAATACAAACTTCAATATTGTAAACTATTTATGGGAGACTGGAGGTTAAACTAGGCAATGCCTGTATTTCAACCCTCCAGGTCTCCGTGCCTTAGCTTAGTACGTAATTAATGTAGTGCGTATGTAATAGTGCGGATGAGTGTGTACGTTGCTATGTGTGTTTGTGTAAATGTGAAACTATGTAAATTTGCGAGAACTTAGTTAGCATAGTACATTTGTAAGAGGTCTTCTGTTTCATTGTAGCTTAGGGTGGCCAGCCAAGTTTTAAGTTTCTGTTTCATTTCATATCCATTTAATTGATAGATCTTCATTTTGCTATTGCTGTAAAGATGTTGACCCAAAAAGAGTTGATGTCTCTTAGCAAAAACTGTTCTATGAGCAACAACAGGACATATTATGTTGCGGTTAGTGCGTTTTGTGGGGTCGAGAAATGCGGAAACATGTGAATGGTATCTTACAAGCACTCGAAGTATGTAAATCTGTCTTACCGTGAGTACGTTACAAGAGGGATATAATTCTGATGTCGGAAATCTTCGCGGTAGATGATACATAACCTTAAGGATAGCTCTCTGAGCTCGCTCCACCCTCAAGAGAGCAGTCTTAGCTGCGCTTCCCCAAGTTGCAATGCAATAGTTTATCACGGACTGGACGATGGCTAAATAGACAGATTTTAATGTAGTAGGTTCGACTGATTGCCTAAGCATTTTGAAGATATAGATAACTTTACGTAGGCGTGATGTAAGCGCATCCAATTGTTGGTCCGATGAAAGGCGAGTATCGATTACTATACCTAGGTATTTTAGATGAGTCTCACGGTTCGAAGTAAGACAATTGCAAACCGGGAAGCTGCATGCACTAGAGTGTACTTTAATATCAAAACTTTCGGGAGGTAAACTTACAGAGGTGATGGAAAAGGGTATGAATTTGGATTTTTCAATATTGAGAGTAAGGAGATTTTTAGTTAGCCATAGCTTAATAGTTTGTAAGGAATTTTCAGTATTCTGCTTAACCTGAAACCAATTTTCACCACTGATCAAAAGTGCGGTATCGTCAGCGTATGTGTAGATATGACAATTGGGCAGTTCAAGATTACAAAGATCATTTATATAAATAGAAAAAAGAGTGGGACCGAGGATACTGCCCTGTGGCACTCCATAAGTAATACTAGCGTCACTACTAAAGTAGTACCCCTCGGGCAATGCTCACGGAGGAACTGCTGTTATCATCAAATCAAACTTAAAACATCATTCACTCGAACCATTCTGTACTGAGAAGATACAATCAACTCAGATTATAATAAATGAAAACAAATTCGAAATAGCCATCTCTGCAGTCTACTGTCCACCAAGACATTCTATAAATAATGTAAACTTCAAAGACTTTTTCTCCACGCTTGGTAACCGCTTTATATGTGGAGGTGACTGGAACTCCAAGCATTCTCTTTGGGGTTCCCGACTTATTACTACAAGAGGCAGACAACTACACCAAACAGCTGAAGACCTAAATCTCGAGTGCATATCTACTGCTGAACCTACCCACTGGCCGACCGATCCAAGAAAATTACCGGACCTATTAGACTTTTTCATCACCAAAAACATCGCCACCAATAACATGAACACCGAATCAGTGGCGGATCTTTCTTCTGATCATACCCCAGTCATACTAAACTTGCACTCTAAAGTCTATTTGAATGAAAAACCAGCTAAAATTTACAATAAAAATACTAATTGGGAAATATACCATAACATATTAACACTAGAAACTGACCTGAAAATTTCATTAAAAACCACTGAAGACATAGAGCTGGCAGTTGAGGCTCTCAACCAATTAATTCACATGGCTGCTTTTCAGGCTACCCCTATGAGAAAAGCAGTGAGTCCCAGAGAACATATCTATCCTAAATACATCAAGGATAAAATCTACGAACGACGTCAACTCCGCAAGAAGTGGATGAGTACAAAGTATCCCAGGTACAAAACAGATTTCAACAAAGCTACAAAGGACCTGAAAGAGCTAATTAATAAAACAAAAAATGAAGATCTGCAATCCTATCTTGCCCAACTAACACCAAATAGTGACACAAACTACTCGCTATGGAAAGCCACTAAGAAACTGAAGCACCCTGTAACTCAAATAACACCTATAAAGACACAGGCAGGAAGCTGGGCCAGATCTGATATCGAAAAGGCCAGAACTTTTGCTGAACACCTTCGAAATGTTTTTCAGCCTTATGCTTGTACCAATCCGGAATTTGCCAAAGAAACAACGGATTATCTCAGTTCTGCCTTACAATTATGTTTACCACTCAAATGTGTATCTCCAAGGGAACTGATTAGAGAAATCCGTGGTCTACGGGAACATAAAAGCCCAGGATATGACTCAATTGATGCCACTTTACTCAAGCATTTACCCAAGAAAGTAGTACTTTTGTTAACATCAATTTTTAACTCCTGCTTAAGACTCTCCGTTTTTCCAAGTCAATGGAAAATAGCCCAAGTCGTTATGGTCCCGAAACCCGGTAAACCTCCGCAAGATACATCATCCTACAGACCCATTAGCCTGTTGCCTGTCATCGGTAAATTGTTTGAAAAAATAATACTAAACCGAATGCGTGAACACCTAAATACAGTTATACCAAAACATCAGTTTGGCTTTAGGGAGGGCCATGGAACAATTGAGCAAGTACATAGGCTGGTAGACACCATAAGTAGATCCTTAGAAAATAAAAAGTACTGCTGTGCTGTATTCCTGGATATAACTCAAGCATTCGACAAGGTGTGGCATGATGGACTTCTTTTTAAAATAAAGCAAATATTACCGCATTCGTTCTTTCCCATAATAAAGTCATATCTGGAAAAAAGATGTTGCGAGGTTAAAGTCAATACGGAGTTGTCTGACATGATTGACATTGTATCCGGGGTGCCTCAGGGTAGCATTCTGGGACCAGTGTTGTACCTGATCTTTACTGCTGATCTACCTACTACAGAAAATACCACTGTTGCTACATACGCTGACGATACCGCCCTTCTATCTGTTGATGATGATCCGAACATAGCATCTAATAATCTTCAAATGCATCTTACTCTTATCGAAAAATGGATGAATAAGTGGAGTATAAAAGCAAATACAGCGAAGTCTGTGCAGGTTACTTTTACTCTGAGGAAAAAAACATGCCCACCTATCATGCTCTACAATGATGTAGTTCCACAGGCAGATGACGCCAAATACCTTGGAATTCACCTGGATCGCCGTCTCACCTGGCAAAAGCATATCTGGTCCAAGAGAAAGCAACTCGACCACAAACTTCGCAACATGTACTGGTTGATTGGCAGCAAATCTAAACTAACAAGTACCAGTAAAATGGCAATATACAAATCTATATTAAAACCAATCTGGACCTACGGCATCCAGTTGTGGGGTACTGCTAGTCACAGCAACATAGAAATCCTAGAGCGATTCCAAAGTAAAGCTATGCGCACAATGTTTAAGATACCACCATATATAAGTAACAAATATGTAAACCAAGACCTCAACATAAATACTGTGAAGCAAGAGATTGGAAACTTCAGCCGGAGCTACCAGAAAAGGCTTGACGGACACAGGAATGAACTAGCAGCGGTTCTACAAGGAACAGGCAGCCTTCAATTTACAAGGCTGAAGAGACAAGCAATACCAAACCTCGCAGAGAGATTCGCTGTCAGAATTTGAATGAAGCATTACTGAATGCTTTCTTCAACCACAAACCCACAATAACAAAGCCAGCCAATTAGATTATTGTCTCAGGACAGATTGCTAAGTTGCAGGATTTATAAAAAAAAAAAAAAAAAACTACTAAAGTAGTCGTCTATTTTGACGCACTGTTTCCTTCCCGATAAATAGTCCGCAAAAATTTCGTAAGCCCTACCTCTAACACAAATTGCTTCAAGTTTAGACAAAAGTCGCTGGATGCAAACGGTATCAAACGCCTTAGAGAGGTCTAAGAAAACACCCAGGCATTTAGATTTTTTATCTAATGTCTTGACAGCTCAATTTACGAAGTCCGATAAAGCGTCCTCGGTAGACACACCCGTCCTGAAACCGTATTGGTTTTGAGCAATAATACTATACTTTGTCAGAAAATTAGTTAAGCAAGTGTTTAGTATTTTTTCTAGAAGCTTGGAGAGAGCAGGAAGTACATAGGACGATAATTAGAGACATTATTCCTATCCCCGTTTTCATAAATAGGATGCACTATAGCCTTTTTTAGAGCAATTGGAAATTTACCAGTTGTAATTGCGAGATTAAAAATGAATGACGACAGCATTTTAGTAATTTTGAGGATATGCCGTCAGAACCCACTGCACAGTTACTTCGAAGATTAAGAATCATAGATCATATAAGGTCGGTGTCAACTTCAAGGATCACAAGGGATTGGTATGGCTGAGAATTTGTGGTTGTAGATTGTTCGGGGCTATTAGAGGTGATAGAACTATCAGTTGCTAGAATTTTATGAGCAAGATTTTTACTTATAGTGACGAAATAGTCATTAACAGTATTTATAGATTCTTTGGGTGTTTTAGATATTTTTAGTAATGGACTAGAAGAGGGTTTTGGTTTTTCGGAGTATGAAATTTTTTTGATAGCCTGCCATGTCGCCTTGGGATTAGTCTTAGACTGCTCCAATATACATATTTCATAATTTCCCTTTAATTTTCTTAGAATATCATTGCAAAAGTTACGGTATCTTTTGTATGTCACACGTAGAATTTCGTTTTCAGGCGATTTTCTACATTTTAAGTGCAAACGGTCCCGGTTTCGGATACAGCGGAGTAACCCTGAGGTTATCCACGGCTTGAAAATTCTATTTTTTCTAGGAATGGTAGCTACGTGTGAATGTGTATGTACGATTTCTGATACAGTATGAATAAAAGTATTTGTTGCTTTGTTAGTGTAACTTTCACCCATCTTCATCAATACATGAACAACATCAAAGATGTTGAACATTTTAATTTTGGCCAATTTCGTCTAATAGTTAGACCCTGTTTTACGTTGTGTTTTAAATAACTCCAGTTCTTTTAGGTTGTGATTCGATTCCATCATCATCCTATCCACATTATTATAATGGGTCGAGGCTGGGTTTAGGTATTAGTTGAATAAAACAACCATCAATTAATTTGTCATTTGTAACGCGTCGCTACGTGTCAAGTTCACATATGCGTGCCAAGCCAGCCATGCCAGGCTAGCCATGCCAGGCTAGCCACGCCAGGCTGGCCATGCCGGCCAGGCCAGCCAGCCAAGCCAGCCAGTCTGCCTGACTCGCCGAATATTTGAAAGACGCGCCAATAATTCCCGCCGGCTGCCTCACGCCTATTCGGCGTGACGTCACGATTACCATATCGTAGCACCGCCCATAATTACGGAAGGGGCAGGGGGTAGACAGATAAAAAGCCGTGCTAGCTACTATTGAGGGTTCTTCTTGTTGCGTGCATTAAAGTTGAAACTCTGTCTATTTTACGTATCGGATGAGTTTTTTATTCTTTGATTTCACTCCTGTTTCAATCAGAAGTGGGTATGAAGTAAAAACGCCCTGAAGAAATTAAACAAGGTGTTCGTTCACGAATGAAGTTCAAGCCAAGAACAACGATCAAATATGAAAATGATTATTTAACAACCGTACGCGACCTTGGTAACCAAACGACTGAGTTTGCCTGTAATGCTATACATCGTGCTGCATCACATATTCTGAGGATTTCACTTATACAGAGATAATTGCATGCTGGTATCAGCATAGACCGATGCGATGGACCGACCAAGCTGCACGAATGCACAAGAACAGCATCTGACCGGGAAGAGTGGCGAGGCATCGTGAAGCACGTAACATCTGCCCACATTGAGACAACTTCGTGAGGACCACGACCGCTCTGCCAAGAGTGTACCGACGAAGAAGAAGATCAGCATAGATGAAGAAAATGAATCAGTTTGGTACATCAGCAACATACTTGATCGGTAGGTACGACAAGTTTATTAACAGTCAATCTTGTGGTTAGGAGGCGAACCCTCAATGCTTGTTGTTGTATATATGGGTGTGTTGGAATAATTTTTTTGTGTCTAATAAAGTTTTTCTTTCCATTTCAAATACGCGGCCGAGCATCTATTTGAGCACCGAGGACTCAGGACGGTTTTAAGGACATCGTTTGTGAAGCCGGCCAGGTTCCTACGCAAGCAGAAAGATGTTTGCAGTCAACAAAATGAGCCAGATCAGTCATGCCATGAGCCAGGTCAGTCACCCAATTAATGCCTCTTTGCCTAATACGCCTTACTTATTTTGCTTAATTTATGCGATATGCACATATTAGCCGTGAGCCCAAGTCGTAATTTACATAGGTGGCCTCTCATTAGTCATATATTATGAGAAAATAAGGGTATCAATTAGTACATAAATAAGGGACATAAGTTTAATACGTCATGCCATCTAAGTTGCCGTTTGCGTCAGCTTAATATGTATTTAGTCTTTGGATTTAGCCACTCTAAACAAGTAACACTGATGTCTATGAAAGTGGCAGAGTTATAATTCGTTGTTAACTAGTAGTTAAGTACTGCAGTCGAGTCATTAAGTTTGGATAGTAACTTCCGAACGATATTTGCTGGTTGAGGGTATTTACACAATTTTTTTGGTCGAGCACTAAGGTTCGTGTCTATTAGGACAGAAGTACCCGAGGTAGTTCCTAAATTCACGTAGGGTACAGTTCGTAATTATGTGTTGTACTCGTCAACTTGACCCATCATAAACAGAAGCTCTAGTAAAAATCGTTGCGTTTCTAGTGATCACAATATGTTACAAGCTTTTAACTTGCATTATTCGTAAGTTGTCCTCCCTTTCATCGAATGCACACTATTTTTTCAACTACTTGCTGGTAGACGATTGAGATGAAATTTGGCATAGGTACTTATGTCAGTTTGAGGTTATGTAGTATAATGACACCATTGAACTGATCTGATGATGCAGGTGGGTTTTAGGATCTGAAAGTTTCTGATGGCAAATGGTAGAACAATCGAATTTGAGCTAGTCTGTTGTGCTGCTGTGAGTATCCTACTTTTCGTTTCCTGATGATGTTAGTCTTAATAACGGGTGGTACTTAGGTATCCCAGTAATAAAGAGTCGGAAGGTTGCAACTGAAACTCCCTAGTAAAAACTGCAGAAAATAGTCATACAAAAAAAAAACTGTTGTTTTACTACCCTCAGATGATGTTAGGTAAAAGGACATGAGAAAAAGGAAAGCAAGTTGCACCTGGTTCAAAACCTTAGCATAAGCTTCAACTATACCTATGTTAGTTCGATCACGAGTACATAATAGTTTTATCACTGACGCATTTTTGAAATCCAGCATTTGTAGAATCAACTCAAACCTGACTCAACTCGACCTGACGTCCTGATTGGTGCAAAAAGTAGGGTAGTAGGGTGACCTTTGTGTGATAAATACGGGGTTCTATTTTCCAGTCTAAGCGTGGTTCTATATATATCTTTACTATAAAATTCATACATCTATACTAGCTTTTCCCATCAGTTTCACCTGCAGTAATTTCGGTATTTCTGCGGTAATTTCGGATCACGACATAGCCTAGGTTACTCAGAGATAATGTTGTATTCTGATGATAAAAGAATTTTTGAAATCTGCTCTAATTTTTGAGCTGAATCGTAACAAACAAACAAAAAAAATCAAATCCTTTCCCTTTACTAGTTTAGATAATAGCTTAGTGTGAGATTAAATAGATCCATGTGCTGTGAAGTGTTATGGTTATTGATATGTGGTAAATAAATATAAATAAAAAATATTTGGTTTGTTGGGTATTAAGATCAGATAGCAATCAATTGCTAAAATACATGTACTAATACCTATTAATAAGATACTATAAGAGACAATGTTAAAAAAAAACTACAAAGGCATTATGTTTAGGAGTTAGATTTTGAATACATGTTACTTGAAAATAATAATGAGATTCTAGTAAGTGCCAAAACATGATTAGGTACTGCAAATTTTCTAAAAAAAAAATAGCTCAAACTAAAGCGGTCTCTTGTATTACAGAGTGCTTACGATTTCAAAGTGATTTGTGGATTTGTGGATTTGAGGACTCGATTTAATTAATAGGGATTGATATCATCCAAAAATTGACATTGATAGCAATATAAATTAAATGTTGTAGGTAACTACAATTATGCTAGTTGTAGCAAGCAGTTGTCTCGTTTAAATTTATTATGCCGCAAGTTATCATGACTTGTTTGCATGAAGTCCGCATAAAATGCGTTCACCGTCTTTTTGCCTCAAAACTATTTTTCGACATAGCCCTTTAAGAAGTTCAATACAGATAGGTACTATACCTATACCTATACCCCTCCGTTACCTTGGGGTGCCTTGAAAAGATAGCCTCTGGTAATAAGGCCGCCCTTTGCTCAGTTTCTTTTAATTTCATTATTCTGTCTCAATTTTACTGTTTCTTCTGAGGCAATAATAATAATAATATTGGGAATTTAAAAGTATTTTGTAGCACATAAAATCTCCGCGAAGCAGCTAATAATGAAATTTGTCCAATTGTCTTCCTGATGCATTAATGCACTATCAATTAATATACTGAACATTACACATTTAAGTAGTTTTCGTTACATGTTTAAATTTCATTTTTAACATCTTTAGATCCCTTCACAGACCTTGGCCTATCACATTGTGATGATCGAACATTACAAGAAATTATTAAAACTTATTTAAACCTAGTTGTACCCTAAGTGCATTGTTATAACTTCTTTGTTGGGTACCTACACTAGTTATTTCTATATGTATTCTCTCATTGGAACATGTAGTTTCAATAAACGCCATCAAAACTGACAACTGAAAGGTGACTTCGTTCTTTAGAGGAAGACTCCCTCGAGTAGCCCTACTAGGATTGTAAACCTACATTGTGGTCAGAGTTTTCAGCAATATGATCAATCAAGTTCAGGAACATCGCAGGCTTCAACTTTCAACGGACACGGGAAAAAGCGTATGGAGAGATCATTTCTGTCATTCCCATATCAAACAGTGCCAACATCTTTAATCCGTGAAAGGCATAAAGTAGTAGGTAATTTTTAATAGCAGGCGTATATTATGTGGCACCGCAGAGAAAATAAATTAGCTAGAGATGACATGTAGACGGGGTAGGCGCACAAAGGTTGCAAAGAAAAATAGAGCAAAAGCTCTAACTTGCCCCAAGTATATTTTTCGCAATTTTAGAACATTAATGAATGTTTTAGTGTGTAATGAATAGTTTGAGTGCGAAAACCACCTGACGAAACTATTTTTCACCTGTTGACATACTAAACTTAGTTGATATCCCTTTTATCAGCTATTTTCTGTTCTGTGTGTTGCACCAATAGAAGCTTGTGTGCTTAATAGACATATCTGATACCTGCGTGCGTGAAAAGAGTATATTAATAATCCAAAAGACAAAAACACACGTAATATTATTATTGGTTTGTACTACCACTGATCGGTTTGAATTCGGTGACAAGCCCGCTGGTGTCTGCCCACTTGGGTTGTTCTGCTCACGAAGAGCTGATGGCGGAAGTCGACTTAGCCCATCTTCCCCCTCCATATTTGGCTTGTCACCGACTTCATACCGATCAGTGGTAGTACAAACCTATAATAATATTACGTGTGTTTTTGTCTTTTGGATTAAATCGGTATTTTGTTATTTTTAGCTTTTTATTTTTAGTTTTTTAGTTTTGTGTTTTTGGAAGTCGGTTTTAATTTTTTTGTTAAAATTTTGTTTATTTCTCGCTTTTAAGTGACTTAGTTCGTAATTTCTCTAAGTTACAATAGCCTAATGTCAACTGCTCATCACCTTTTACAAAATATTGCTTTTCCCGACGCATGGACGTTAATTGTTGAGGAGTTCTCCTAGTACTTCACCATCAGTTCCACTACACCATATACATTGTGACGGGCATAAATTGTTTAGAAACCATATTAAAGTTAACGATTCGGTACCCGTGAAATACCCATTATTGAGTAGTTCTGATGACCATCTGTGGTCTTCATTATCAGATTCTCTTCTTCAAATTTTGCTTTCCGAAAGCAAAGAAACGTTTTACTATAAAAAATACAAAAATCGCTATAAGTGTTCTCATAATTTTTGAAGAGTTCCCTCGATTACTCCAAGATCCCATCATCAGATCTCGACTTGGTGACAATGGAATCAATTTGAGAGTATCCCCTTTCAAACAAAAAAACAATTTTCGAAATCGCTTCAATCGGAACCCGTGAAATACGTATTATTTTTGAGTTGTTCCGATGACCACCTGTGGTCTTCATCATCAGTTCCACTTCTTCAAATTTTGCTTTCCGAAAGCAAATGAACGATTTACTATCAAAAATACCCAAATCGCTATAGGTGTGCCTATAATTTTTGAAGAGTTCCCTCGATTTCTCCAAGATCCCATCATCAGATCCCGACTTGGTGGCAATGGGACCTAATTGGGAGTAAACCCTTTTAAACAAAAAAAGAATTTTTCAAATCGGTCCAACCGTCTTCGAGTAATCGGTGAACATACATAAAAAAAAAAAAAAAAAAAAAAAAAAAAAAAAAAACATACATACAATCGAACATAGAACCTCCTCCTTTTTGGAAGTCGGTTAAAAATGAAAATACTAGATACAATTCATTACAAAGCTAAGCCTCGTTCTTTGTCCCCATTGCGGGAGCAATTTGTTGCAGGATGGCCGATTGTAACGCGTCGCTACGTGTCAAGTTCACATATGCGTGCCAAGCCAGCCATGCCAGGCTAGCCATGCCAGGCTAGCCACGCCAGGCTGGCCATGCCGGCCAGGCCAGCCAGCCAAGCCAGCCAGTCTGCCTGACTCGCCGAATATTTGAAAGACGCGCCAATAATTCCCGCCGGCTGCCTCACGCCTATTCGGCGTGACGTCACGATTACCATATCGTAGCACCGCCCATAATTACGGAAGGGGCAGGGGGTAGACAGATAAAAAGCCGTGCTAGCTACTATTGAGGGTTCTTCTTGTTGCGTGCATTAAAGTTGAAACTCTGTCTATTTTACGTATTGGATGAGTTTTTTATTCTTTGATTTCACTCCTGTTTCACATTATATTTTAATAATTGTGCATAATATTCCTATAGGAAATATATTTAGTACACCCAACTGCGTTCGAGTTGGGTGACACTCGTTCATTATATGAACTCGTTCTACACGAACGGTTCTTTTTTAAGTGCTAGACTACACTGTACATTTACTTAACGTCTGTGCGTTAATAGTGTTGTTAGCCCGGAAGCAGAGAGACTCCAAAGATTGATAACCATGTTAAGGTGGTTCGCATATTCACTAACTCTCTTCTGTCGACTTTAGTAGTGTTCGTAATCAACCTTTTAACAACTTCGTCAATCTCTTGCCAACACACTTTTTTTCAATAATTAATTTGCACAATGTCTGATTCAAAAATTAATGAGCTAGTTAAAAGGCATGGCATAGTGAAAGACAAGGTTACAAACTTCAGTAACTATTTCTATTCGTTAGATACAAATAAAAAGTTATCGCACGCCCAGTTCACAAAACTCAAACTACGTCTGGAGAAAACTGAGAGCTCATACGACGAATATGAACATTTTCAGGACGAATTGGGTTTGCTGACTGATCGAGTGGAGGATGGTACCGCTGATCGAGAGGCGTTCGATTCACAATATTATCCCCTCGTCGCTGATGCTCGAGTATACATCGAGAAGCAGCAAAAGCGACGACAGCTACTTGGTGAGGATAACGAGTCGAGCTCCGGTAATACTGTGAGGAGGGCGGTCGGTGGAGTGAATGACAACACGCTTGTTCGGTTGACAACTAATTTCTCTTTATTAAAATAAGCACTTAACAATATATAGTCACTCACACACACACATTACACGTCTTAACACTAGCAAATATCGACTCAACTTATAATAACTCCTTACACCTTGTTTAGTTATAATTTAGCTTTATCAGATTTAATAATAAAATACGTTTATTTTTTGGGCATGTAAGAAGTAGACATCGTAAAGGTGCCTGTGTCCAATGTAAGAGCAATATTTAATTTGTCAACCTTACTCATAAAAGGTAGGTAGGTGGCCCTTTATTTTTTTTATTCGTGTGAATACATTATTGAACCTTACACGTCTCCTGAGTTTCATTTGCTAAGAGTCTCGAAATCCAGGCTTTACTTCACATTTATACATGGTCCTATACCGAGCCGGATACAATTGACGAGGACTCGCAGTGGAAAACATTAAGAAGTCACGGATTTTGAAGAAATTAAAAGATAACTGGGTGACAAGATTGTGCGACCACAAAGCTTCTGTGTGCAGTATAATTGAAGACCAAAAATCAAGAAATATAAATAAAACTAAATAATCGCTTAGTGTAAGTTCATTTGTTAACCCATCACTCTTCATAAAGGTAGTATATTTCAGGAAAAATACGTGCCAATAAGGTTAGTACCTACCTAGTCATTATACCTACTTACTACAAGTTAAAGTTGCATTTTAACGAAAACCTAATAAATTTTCAACTTTAGTTTAAATTAATCGCAGATTTAACAATCATTGTGAAGTTAATGTTCGTAGGTACGTTTAAACCTATTTTTGCAATGATATAATTTTGTTAAGTCATTATAGTCTAGTACTAACATCGTGATTAAATATTTGTAACTTGTAGACAACCAGCTTTTATGTATGGTTGTAGGTTTAAAATTTCCGTTAAAACTATAGTAGGTATAACTTAGTATCATCAATTAATAAATTGCTTTAGGTAAGTAGATAATAGATGTTAGGTATTCTTTGCGAGCAGCAATTGTGTTGTGTGCTCGAGTTCGTAGGGTAGGTAGATTCATTTTTTTTGTATAACATTCCTAATCATCACAGCTGAGATATTAGGTACATAGCATTTATAGGTGTAGGTAAATTCCATTATCCATTCAACTTGTTTACGGAACAGGGCTGCACCTGCGACCAGTTAGAATAGTAAAACTATAGTTTCGTTAAGTTAGTACGACAGTTAGGTAGGTACCTACTTCAATTAAAATTATAAACTTGTTTTGTATAACGTTCATCTTATATCAATTCCAGGTTGAACGTCCCGGTCTCCCAAAATGCCTACAAGTAACGATGGTAAAGACTATACTAAAGTCCGCGGTAGCTACAAAGGCCAATTTACGTCATTCGCGGCGTATGTAAACAAATTGAGTGCCCAAACCTTATCACAAAATGATGCAGGGGAGTTACAGCTACGCTTGACTAGGATGAGTTCGTTATACGATCGTTACGATGAAGTGCAGTTAGCTATAGAGAGTGAAACTTCTGATATGGCCGCACAGTTAAAGGAAAGGATAGATTTTGAGTCGCTTTACTATAAAACAATGTCCGCTGCACAGTTACTGTTAGATAGTTTTAATAAAACTAAGGAAGAGCATGAGAGTGACAAATTTTCAAGTGCTGGTACAGTTAGGGGCAAAGGTCACTCTCATATTAAGTTACCTACCATTCAATTACCCAAGTTCAACGGATCGTATGCCAACTGGCTTGAATTTCATGACACATTTTCTAGTCTAGTCCACAATAACGATGACATAGAGGAAGTCAATAAGTTTCACTATCTCAGAACTTCCCTTGAGGGTTCCGCTGCAATAGCTATCAAGTCAGTAGATTTTTCCGCCAGTAATTATTCAATCGCCTGGAGCCTCCTTTGTGATCGATTTGATAATAAAAGAGTTTTAATTCAAAATCACACATCGGCATTGTTTAATTTGCCGTCGATTCACAAAGAATGTTCCTCAGCTTTAAAAAATCTGATTGACCACATAAATAAAAATTTAAATTCTTTGGAATCGTTAGGAGAGGATGTGAAACATTGGGACACTCTGTTAATTTATATTATTACCCAGAAATTGGATTCAAAAACGTACCGTGAGTGGGAGGAACACAAAGGGAGACTAGAGAGGGACAAGAAAATTACTTTTAATTATTTTGAAACATTTTTGCGTAATCGCGCTGATATCGTGGAGAACTTGGAACTTTCACGTCAGGCAGGTCACAGTGCAGGTACGTCTGCCCAACAACCCAAGGTCAATAATAAAATTAAGACTATGGTTTCAGTTCAGTCTTCAAACAACACCAATAATAAGTCATGTCCACGGTGTGATGGTGATCATAAGCTCACCAATTGTTCTCAATTTCTGTCCCTTTCCAATCAAGAAAGGCTAAAGGTAGTACCTAATTATAAACTATGTTTTAACTGTTTAAGTGGTGGACACTTTTCCAACCACTGTAAAAAACCTGCTTGCAAGATATGCAAACGCAAGCACCACACTCTTCTTCATGTTGCAGAGTATAATGTGAGGCAATCGGCGAGGAGTCAATCTCCATTAGATCAACCGGGCAACAATAATAACGTGTCATCAAATTCGGTTCCGTCGAGCTCTGCAACTGACACTTCACAAAATCGTGACGTGTCGTTATCTGTGAACTTGTCGGCAAATAAGCAAAGCAATACTGTAGACGTATTACTGTCGACAGTATTAATTAAGGTTCGTGACTCAAATGGCGAAGAGCACATCGCTCGCGCTATTCTAGACAGTGGAAGCACGTCTAGTCTAATCACGGAGCACCTTCGTAATAAGTTAAATTCACCGGTCGTAAATGTAAACAAAACAGTAGTAGGTATAAATAACATGCCTTCAAAAATAAATAAATTATGTGGGGTGACCATGAGTTCCACGAACAACGTTTATTCTACAAACCTGCAATGTTTTGTTTTACCTGTCATAACTGATTTTGTACCCAGTGCTAAGGTAGACATTTCTAGTTTAGACATCCCTTCTGATTTCTGTTTGGCAGATCCAGATTTTCACACGCCTGCTACCGTCGACCTTATAATTGGCGCAGACGTGTTCTGGGATATTTTGGGTACGGAACGGGTGACATTGGGTGAAGGTAGACCCATACTTTTTGAGACTCGGTTAGGTTGGGTCATTTCTGGGCCCATTAGATCAAATAACCGTAACTCACAAGTTATATGTAATTATCTCAAAGTTGAGACGTCTATTGAAAATAATTTAATGCGCCGCATTCACGACAATCTCACTCGCTTCTGGCAATTAGAGGAAATAAATATACCTAATTCCCATTATTCCGCCGAAGAGAAGATGTGCGAAGAACACTTCGTTAAAAATACAACTAGGCTTGCGGACGGAAGATTCTGTGTGAAGATTCCCCTTAAGGAATCTCCGACTCTGTTAGGTGAGTCACGTGCTAAAGCGTCTAATTGCTTTCTTTCTTTAGAGCGTCGGTTTGAGCGTCAAGAGAGATTGGCTCAACTCTATAAAGAATTTATGGCAGAGTATGAATCAATGGGTCACATGTCTGAGTCGACATATTCGGATACATCGCAAGTGCATCATTTTATACCTCACCATGGAGTGATGCGAGAGAGCAGCACATCCACTAAATTAAGAGCTGTCTTTAACGCCAGTAACCCAACCACTACTGGTGTTAGTTATAATGATATTCAAATGGTGGGACCCACAATTCAGGACGATCTTGTAACGATTCTTCTCAGATTTAGACAACATCAATATGTCATAGCGGCTGACGTCGAGAAGATGTATCGTCAGATTAGCGTTCATCATGATTTTAGATCGCTTCAGCAAATTTTGTGGCGTCCTCAACCATCAGATCCGCTAAAAACGTATCAGCTAAATACAGTTACGTATGGCACTGCGAGTGCACCTTATCTGGCGACTAGGTGCCTTAAGCAAATAGGCCTCGAGTGCAATGATGACCAGGTTAGGGAGGCGATCTTGCACGATTTCTACGTGGATGACCTGATCAGTGGTGGGGATAGTATTGATCAAATTTGTCACTTGCGTGACCAAATCACCGCTGAGCTGGCGTCAGCCTGTATGCCACTGAGAAAGTGGAAGTCAAATTGTCCCCAACTAGTTCCCGAATCAGGTCATCAATCACTTGATTTGAATGTAGGGTCTGTCGAAACTAGTAAAACTTTAGGGCTCGTCTGGAACACTGAGACTGATGAGCTTCATTTTCCCATCGGATCAAATATTAAAGAGGGTCACTCAAAGCGAGATGTTTTATCGAGAGTTGCGCAAATATTTGACCCATTAGGTATGCTCTCTCCGTGTGTGATACTGATGAAGATGTTACTTCAACAGATGTGAGTAGGTATATATTGTATGTTCTGGACCACTTCGTTCTTTCGCAATGAGCGAGCACGTGCTCGCTCGCGAAATCACTCCGATGGTCCAGACCATACAATATATACCAATCAAAATGATTCACTTGTCGGATCGATCATGCAAAAACAATTATCGCTCGCAAAATTATTCCAGTGGTCCAGGCCCTGGACCACACAATCAAAAAGATTCATTTGTCGGATCGATCATTTGTCAGATCAATTACAAAAGATTTATCTGTGGAATGATAATACAGCGAAATCCATACCATGAAACGATTAGACGTCTGGTAGTTCTCATGTTTTGACTTAAAAATAAATGTAACTAACGAAATAGCACACTACTGACTTGACACGTGCATCATGAAGTTTGTTAAACAGTCACAATCGTTAAATATTGATAATGTTTTTGTCGAAGTAAAAAATACCATGTCACGTCATGGAAGTCTTCTACCTAGCACTGTACGATGCATCATTTGTGGACCGTCGAGCTGTGGGAAAACAAATTTGATGATTGGACTACTTTTGCACGAAAACGGGTTACATTATCGAAATGTGTATGTTTATTCTAAAACATTACAACAACCAAAATATGTGTTTTTAGAAAAGGTTTTGGAACGAGTTCCAAATGTTTTATTTGAAAAGTATCGTGATAAAGATGAAGTTTTAAGTCTACAAGATGCTAAACCCTACTCCGTGATTGTATTTGACGACGTTGCATGTGAAAATCAAAATAACATACGAGATTACTTTGCAATGGGTAGACACAAATATATTGATTGTTTTTATCTCAACCAAACATATAGTAAAATCCCTAAACAGTTAGTGAGAGATAACGCGAATTTAATTATACTTTTTAAACAAGATGAAACCAATATGAAACATGTTTATGATGAGCACGTTAATACAGACATGACGTGGCGTCAATTTCGCGAACTGTGTTCAAAGATTTGGATCAATCCTTACAATTATTTGGTTATAAACAAGGATTGTACTAAAAATAATGGTTGCTATAGAAACAAATTAGACACTTTTGTGGTGTTCGACTAACAAAGAACATAAATAATACCTTTAAATAGAGGAACGCATGTTTTAAACTTCATTCGTTATCGGATGCTAAATCATTAACGACTCGTCCGGTTATAATGGAAAAATCATTAAAAAGACGAATTGTTGATGCTGCAGAAGCAGTTAAGAAAAAGGTGCGAAAAATGAGAAATGTCGAAATTGAAAATAAACGTGCATTGGAAACCGTGTTCAAGCCGGTCACAGAACCTCTTGCTCAATTTACGAAAGCTAATGAAAAAGCAACAAAACAAAAGCTGATTGAAAAATCTGAAGGCAACACCAACCATAACACCGGTACTGTTAAAGACACCAAGGATGAGAGCAGTGATAATTATTATACAGATAATTCAGAATCTGATTTAGACACAGACCCCTCAGTTTCATCCGTTATTGATACAACTCTCGATGATAAAAATACCTCGTCATGGTCTGTGTCTTCAGAGGCGTTAGATGATGTTGTATTTGGTGTTAGATCAGAAAAAGGAAAACTTATGTTAGGTTCATCTCCTATAACGATCGGTGATCGATTTATATCTGTAGCTGGACATAAGTACGCTACCACTCCTGGCTTAAAACAATTGTTGCTTAAAAAAGATATCGATTTAAAATTAATTACGGATAGCGACATGAAAAATTACAAAACTATGTTAATGAACACAAACGCTCACCGTCGAGATTACGATTCAAAAAAACCCATCAAAAGTAATAAAGGACAAAAATACGTACAAATCATTAGACCTCTGTTTAATATAAAACAAACGAAAGGAGAAGGCTTACCGTCAATGAAAAAAATACGAAACGATGTCGACTTAGTATACTGGGACGATCCTAATGAATTGGTGGAACGATTAAAACTATTGATAGCATCACGAGAAGCTGGTAACACCGGAGTTGACAATGAAATCATTTCCATCATAGAAGAATTGCGTGAAAGTGGACTAATTAATGCCTAAATAAAATAAATATGTGCATTACTAACGATTAGTTTCATTTTATATTTAGCCTCCCTAAGTAGCAGGTCATACCTTAAAATATGAGTATAGACAAATTTGGTCATCATATTCATAAAAGAATACGTTTGTCAGATTTTACATTTAATGACAAGGTGTTAATGAAATCTGAAAATGGTGATTATGATCTAAAAACAGCTAGACTAAGAGGCATCAAATTTCCTATAGAAGCATACGATGCGGTTAATAAAGAGTATGTCGATCAATTACATGATATGATTATAAAAGAATTCAATAACCTTGTTGAAAATATGCGTTCACAAATTATAATTGACATTACAAATACCGTTACATCTACTTTAAAAGCATACAATGCTTTGTTGAGATCTCATAATGGAGATTATGATTTACAAACAGCTAGACTGAGAGGCATCAAACATCCAGTAGAAGCAGATGATGCTGTTAACAAGGAGTATGTAGACCAACTAAACACCAAGATGTTTAAAGAATTCAATGGCCTTATTGACAGCTTACGTTCTCAAATTGATGAGTCTACTTTAAAAGCAACGTCTTTAGGGTTAGTAAATCAGTTGGAAGAGAAACTTAACAAGAACGGGGTGGACAACGAGATTCAAAGTGCATTACAAAATGACAAAACAGGAAGTAGTCAATGAAATCCACAAAGCCGCTCGAAAAAACTTTACAAGACGTCCTGTTTTTCTTAAAGGAATCGATGATTTGTGGCAAGCCGATTTGATAGATATGCAATCTCTTCGAAAATATAACAACAACAATAAATATATCCTTATAGTAATAGATTGCTTTACAAAGTATGCCTGGGCTGAACCGTTGAAATCAAAGAAAAAACTTGATGTAACTCAAGCTTTTAAACATATTTTAATCCGAAGCCAAAGAAGGCCGTACAATTTGCAAACCGATATGGGGAACGAGTTCTACAACGATTCGTTTCAAAAGCTTATGAAGACGAATAAAATTACCCATTATTCGACGTTTTCTATAAAAAAAGCTTCAATTGTTGAACGTCTTATCAAAACTATAAAGCAAAGACTGTTCAAACACTTTAGTCTGATTGGGAGTTATAAATGGTCTGACAAAACTTTGAATAATATTATGCAGTCTTATAACACCACAAAACATCGTACCACTGGTTTTAAGCCTGCAGAAATTAATAAAACTATAGAACCAGACGTAAAAAGAAATATTAATAAATTACACTCTTTTCCATCTGTACCACAAAAATCTAAATTTAAGGCTGGGGATTGCGTTCGTATTAGTAAATACAAAAATTGTTTTGAAAAGGGATATACTCCTAATTGGTCTACAGAATTATTTACTGTAAAGAAAGTAAATAATACCATTCCACAAACGTACCACATTGAAGATCAACGTAAGCAGCCTATTTTAGGAAGTTTTTATGAACAAGAACTGCAGAAGACTAACTATCCTAATGTGTATTTAATAGAAAAAGTGTTGAAAAAGAAAGGGAGTAAGATATTCGTTAAATGGTTAGGGTTACCTCCTGATGAAAACAGCTGGATTGATAAATCTACATTGTTAAGTTAAGAAGATATAAAACTATAAACAGTATCGTTACTTTAGTCATTTTAATACGAGTCATGCATGGTGGTGGACTCGTTAACAATTTAATAAATAACTTACCTTTTGAGATTCATATACCTGGGTATAATTACTGTGGACCAGGAACAAAACTTCAGAAACGTTTACAAAGAGGTGATCGCGGGGTTAACAAGTTGGACGAAGCCTGCATGCACCACGATATCGCCTACGCCAATAACACAGATTTACCTAATCGTCACAAAGCGGATTTACAATTGTTAGACATGGCTAAAAAGAGGTTAGAAGCAAAGGATGCAGGGAAAGGTGAAAAATTGGTCTCATGGCTGGTTAGTAAAGCGATGAAAGCTAAAGTAAAATCGGGTTGGGGAGTTAAATCATTCAAACATTTTGTCACGAAAATTCGTTCACATGTTAAAAAGCTAAAACCAAAAAACCGTAAAACGCTGATAAACCTGTCTTATGCAGCTGCTAAAAGAATGATTCCGCTAGCTCGTCAAATCAAATTACCTCGAGTGATACCAATACCAAAAACCGGAGGAATATTACCACTTATCCCAATATTTGCGGGTTTATCAGCTCTAGGCGCTCTGGCGGGAGGAGCGTCTGGAATTGCAAAAACTGTGAATGATTATAAATCTGCTCAAAAGAATTTGCAGGAGACAGAGCGTCATAATAAAACCATGGAGGCTATAGCACTGGGAAAAGGCTTATACATAAAGCCTTACAAAAGTGGGAAAGGTTTATACATAAAAGCTTCAAAAAACTAACTACGCTACCTAATCGTGCTTTGACAAATGTAGACATTTTGAAGTACGCTGCAAATATTCCGCATTTCCGAGGTGTTTACATGAAAGATGAATTACCCAGAAGTCCGAGGAAGATTGAATGTGGTATTGTTAACCTAGATGATTCGAAGAATGAGGGAACACATTGGGTAGCATATGCAAAACGAAATAATTATTGTGAATACTTTGATAGTTATGGTGATTTGAAACCGCCATTTGAATTAGTGAAGTATTTAAAAAATATGAACATTTTTTATAATTATACAAGATACCAAAAATTTAACACTGTTAATTGTGGTCATTTATGTTTAAAATATTTATGGAAATTTTGGAATAAAAAAGTATAAAACATTAAATTTTGTTTTAGTCATGTCATTTGCAAAATGTCTTTAACACTATCAATTACGGGAAACTCATCAATTTTAACTACTTATTACTCTCCCACCCTACAACTTAATGGAGAATATGAGTGTGCTCTGTTATATTTATCTACATTTAATTCAATTCCAAATATTGACTATAGAAATAATAAATTTTACTATGGTACTAATGAAGTAATTACTCTACCGGAAGGAGCCTATGAATTGCAAGATATCAGTGACTATATAAAATCAGAAATAAAAGACGCAACATTTCAACTTCACTGTAATAACAACACATTAAAAATATCCATACACTGCACCAAAGATATTGATTTTACCAAGACAGATTCTCTAGGAAATTTGCTGGGCTATGGAAATAAGTTTCTGAAAGCAAATAAATGGCATGTTTCACATCTGCCAGTGAACATTTTGCCTACGACCGTGGTGAGAGTCGAATGTGATATAGTGAGTGGATCATATATAAACGGTGAACCAAGCCATATTGTTTACGAATTTGCACCTAACGTGCCGCCTGGATATAGAATCATCGAAGCCCCTAAAAACGCGATATATTTCCGAATCAATCAAAGTAATATCAACTGCATCCATATTAGATTTTTGGACATAAATAATAACTTAGTCAATTTACGTGGTGAAGAAGTGCAACTTTTCTTGCATTTGAGAAACATTAGTAAAAATAATGATTGATTACAATAAATACGTGTCTCGAAAATCAAAAACTATCAGTTCTGCGCGAGTAACCCTCAACAAAACATCTCCTTATAGGAAAAAAAATAAGTTAATTCGAAAATCAAAAATCGTCAGTTCTGCGCGAGTAACCCTCAACAAAACATCTTGTAGGAAAAAAAATAAGTTAAATAAAGATAATAAAGCGTTCCTTAAATTAATCGGATTATTAAAATGAATATCTTAGACGTTTTATCTGTTCCATCTTACGACAATTCCGTTGAAGGGGTCGAATTCCATTCATATAAACCATATGTAACAAGTTTCAACAGGAATGATGAAATACGCATTCCGATCAACCAACAAGATTTGTACATATTGCCATCAGCGAGCACTTTATACTTGGAAGGACAAGTTGATGTTAAAAAACGAGATACTAAAGAGCAAGTAAACACTGTAAATTTTACAAATAATTCTCTTCTTTACCTATTTCAAGATATTCGGTATGAGTTAAACGGAGTTGAAATAGATAAAATAAAAAACGCTGGAATAAGTACTACAATGAAAGCGTTGGTTTCAATGAATGAGAGTGAATCTAAAATGTCAAGAGCCTGGGGCTGGGATATAGGCGGTATTACAAATACTCACCGAGGCAGTTTCGCAGTTTCCATTCCCCTCAAAAATATACTTGGCTTCGCTGAAGATTATCAAAAAGTTGTGATCAATTGTCGGCACGAATTGATATTGTTACGAAGCAACACAAATTTAAACGCTGTTAAACTTAACAACGATGAGGTTATTGAAGACGTAATTATAAATAAAATAATTTGGCGGGTACCACACGTACGAGTTTCAGATAGAGAAAGGATTAATCTTCTCAAGTATTTAGAAAAAGACCGACCACTCCAGATTGTATTTAGAAATTGGGATTTGTATGAATATCCAGCTTTACCTAAAACCACTAAACATACGTGGTCAATAAAAACTGCATCTCAAATAGAAAAACCACGATATGTAATTATTGGATTGCAAACGAACCGAAAGAACAATGCAAGTTCTGATATGGCGCAGTTCGATCATTGTAACCTAAGTAACGTCAAGGTGTACCTTAACTCAACTTACTTTCCATATGAAAATTTAAATATAAACTTTGCAAATGACAGATTTGCTTTAATATACGAGCAATACGCAAGATTTCAACAGTCGTATTATGGAAGGCGATCAGAAGCTTTGCTAAGCCCTAAGCAATTCAAAGATTTAACGCCATTGTTCGTTATCGATTGCTCCAGACAAATTGACAATTTGAAGTCAGGGCCTGTTGTCGACGTACGCGTTGAACTCGAAGCAGATTCTGAGATACCTGATCAAACTTCAGCCTACTGTCTTATACTCAACGATTGCATTATCGAGTATAAACCACTCAGCAGCACGGTGAAAAAACTATCATGAATCCTGACATTATAATAGCCGATCTTCAAGGTTTTAAAGATGCGAATAATAAATTCATTGTTAAAGAAGTGGCAATTGCAACAAAATACCAAACACAAACATTTTTAGTTAAACCACCATACTCCTATAATTTTTTAACATTCGAAGAAAAAAAACAAGTTCAGTGGTTGCAACGAAACAGAGGTATTTACTGGAATGAAGGCTATATAGATTATAGAGAGTTTCAACGAGTCATCGCTCCTTATTTAGAACATAAAAAGGTCCTAGTAAAAGGAATCGAAAAAATCAAGTGGATCAAAGAATTATGCTCTAATTGCGAAGTTATAGATTTAAGCAAGAAACTTGAAGAAATAAGCTTTTCAAACTTTTCTACATTACATAAAGTGTACTGTACTGATTTATTCAACCATAACTGTGTTAATCATAAGAAATATTGTGCGTTAAAAAATGTAACTTGTTTAAAATTATGTTATTTAGAAAACTATTTAGTAATTGAAATCTATCACTTTTAATTTTTTCATTAAAAATAATTAATAATAACTTGGTTTTTTTTGCTAAACCTTAACCTCGTATAGTATTATGAAAACACCGATTTTATTAGCCCATTGTTTTATTACAAAAACATATATGAATATAAATATAGTCATCTTACATAAACAAATAACAAATTTTACACGTTATACTGTCGTTGAAATTTGTTAATTAATGCTTCAGTACCATCCAAAATATTATTTGTAGAACTTTCATCCTGAACTGGATATTGAGCCGTCACTAGCGCCATCGACTTGGATTGCTAACATACTTTGTCTTCCTCTATGTTATTTTCTTCATCTTACTTATTAATTTTACATGTATAAACATGCACTATAGCCGCATATTGTTTTTGAAATTTTGTTAATTAATGCCTCAGCATCATCCAAAATATGATCTGTTGCACTTCCATCCTTAACAGGATATTGAGCCTTCACTAACACCAACGAATTTTCTGGATTGCTTACGTCAGTAATGCTAAGTTTAATTAGCTTTGTTGTTTTCCTTAACGGCTCCCTGCTGGCTACGAATGTGGTGCCAAAGCTCCTCTTTTTAACACTCTGCTTGCTCAATGAACTGCATGCTCTATCTTCGTTCTTGTTAAACACCTCTTCAAAGGCGGCTTGTGTGGTTTGTGAAAGCAACGTTGGCTGCAGCTTTCTGGACTTTTTCCTTTTGCTGACTTCAGGAAATTCTTGACTAAACCCTTCTAGAGGATCTTGTGCGCATTGTTCATATACTATATCACTAGGAGTAGACATGATCTGAAACAATCAAAAAATTATAATCGGTCCACTTATCAGAATAATAGTAGGTACTTAACAAATAAAAAATGCATGCTTACAATTCCAAATCGATACGAAGCTGATGACAGTACCTCAGTCGAGCGCGTCTCGGTAATGACTGTTCGAGGAGCTAAACAAAACTACAGTGCCTATGTGTTGAAGTTTCCAAGTTGGAACATGTCTAAACATGTTACTGTTTGTACAAGCACAGAGACTGATGATCATATTTCTATGTTGTAATGTTATATGTTATTATTGTGATTATAATGAAACATGTCGGTACATGTTCAAACAGCAACATTGTATTTATATCAAAGTGAAAGTCAAATAAAACTCTTGGTTTTAATGTAATTTAAAATTTATTTATATTTCAGAAAACACTAAAATTAACTTACACTGTATTCATATTTACTTAATATTAATACATATCTATTACATAATATTGCTTACAATTTCGTATATAATTATAATAATCATTATCCTACGGATAATTAAAACAATCTTATTTCTACCTAATATTTTATAATACTCTATATTAATAGTTACATTCTATGAAATAGTGAAAAAAATTAAGCAGTACAACCAAATATTGTCTGATTACCCCAGGCGATGGTTGTCACCTTATCTGATTCTAACAACCGCTTATCATCATTGGCTGAAAGAGCAATTTTATTTACGGATTGAGTAAATATTTCATGCTTGATTGTTTTAAACAAAACGTTTCTTTTTCGAACGACATCACAATTGTATAATACATGTTTATAGTCTGATGCATGCAAATTTTTAATTACATTTCGTTTTGTTCCTTTTGCTTTTTTAATCGTTCTATCTGAAGTTTTAATACAATAAAGCTTTGACCTTAACCCTACAAACTCCTTAACTATCTTACCACCCATTTCATCCTTAAACAACCCAGGAATCTTTTTGTTTACAATTGGCAAACCAAACTCGTTATTGTAATCGTAACTGCTAGTATCAAAATATTTTAGAAAATTCATTTTAAAATCTCTGTAAACATCTTCTGTCTGTATATTGTAAATAAAACTATCAGTATCAGTATAACATACTTCAATACGATTTTCGTAAAATGGCTTTATTACTGAGTAATGGAAGTCATACATATGACTTTTAGAAAGTTCGAGTACAGCAAATCCAATGTAGATCGGCTTGTTTAGAACAACCCTTGAACGTTTCATTTGTATTGCTACTAGGTCGTCAGAAAATATTGATGCGCTGTGAAAATTTGGGTTGGCTATCAACTTCTCGGCACCAATAAATTTTTTTGTTTGGTTATTCATGTCTGACCACTTATTTATCAATCGTACATCTACCCATTGTTCTGTGTTTTCCAATGTTTTTCCAAATATACTATTATTTAACAACTTAAAAAAATCTTGTTCAAAAACAGATTGAGCTCTTTGACGCAGCTCAGTATTAAGGTCTATATATTGTTTTAAAAAATTACTTTGTTTGAAAGTTATAGCTCGATGGATTTTTCTTAAAACCAAACCGTGTTCTAAGCATTTTTTAAGGTGAACGTAATGAATAACGTAGTGATATTTGTCATATAAGTTGGGTATTAATTTTTTTGTTTTTCCTGTGGGAGATTTAATTTTTTCAGGACAAAATGGAAAATCATTGTGTTGGGTGTGTAAATTTGGAGGATAAAATAAATCAACCTCAAGAATAAAGCCATTTTCAGCGTCATCCGTAATGTGTACTATATTTATCTCTAACTTCTTAATTTCACTATCGCTTAAAAATCTGAAGTCTGAATGAGGTAATGTTTGACACATACTATATCCATACAAATTATTACAATCTAAATACATAATGTACGAGCTTGGCGTAGAGGGGTCAAAAGTTTCCAGATATCTATGATTAGCTTTAGCGTGTCGTTTGGAGCACATGCACACGCCACCTCTAATACCTTGTTGTATCAAACGAAAAATTTCTAAATCACTTATAAGTTCCAACCGAACGCGAGTTTTTAAAAGCATTGCATCAAATGAAAGACTTGGTGCAGTAAGATAAAAGGCGGGATCGAGTTGATAATATTGTTTACATGTTAATCTAAAATTTTCATAGATATCAGTCAACAAAAGGACGTCTGACTCGAGATACAAATCAGTAAATTGACCCATATTATTAATAGAAAACTCAAGCCACATCGCTCGAGCGTGTTCGTAATCTTCATCGGTAATTGACTCATTCGTAAGCGAGTTAAAAAAACGGTCTTTAGACGGTAAACAGGTATCAGCATATCGTTCCCAACTAGACATGTAATCATATGGATACACTCCTTTTCGAGTGAGCAGATTAAAGTGTTTTTCATCAGGATAGTAAGATTTTAAGTATCTAAATTCATCCTTTTTCATGGTTGCGGCTAACTTTTCTATGCTTGTCCCCAAAAACTTGAATGAATCCACAAATCTTATTTGAAAATAATCTTGTCCAGAAATCGGAATAAACTTTGTGAAAGAAATATAGTTTTCTTTTGTTTTCGGTATTACCTTAATAGACCCAGGGGCTTTCCCTAATTCTTTGATAAAAAGATGACAATCATAACCAGACAGGTTATGAAAGACAACAGGCAAGAACTTTGGTACTTGATATTTTAAATTACAGTAACTATGAGCAGCGCCACGGAACTGTCCTGTCAAATGACAATGATCACGAACTTTATCTACTGTTATTAGACCCTCGCAAATGTGACAAGTCTCTGCGTTCTCATAATTATAAGCATCAGTATCAGTAAAAACCATAGGCACGTTTTTATTTAATATTTCGCTGATTTTCTTTGCATCGTCACAAATAGATTTAACAAACTTATCAGCACAATCACGTCCTCTATATGAGGTTATGTGGTTGTATCGTGAATCTACTGTACAAACGAGGTGATAGGCAAAAGCTACAGGTACATGTCGCTGTTGAGTCACTGTAGAAGATTTTAACGGATCGGGTTCGCAACTATCGTAAGTTTCGAGCATAGCTTCAAAATCTGCATAAACAACAAAAGGAACGTTTTGCTTTCGGTCATAATTTTTAAATTCTATAAAGGAACCTTTTGGAGGTAATTCGGTAGCCACACCTCCGCAGATATGAGAACATAACTGATCGTTCGAGTTGAAAAATTGTAAACAATGATCGCAAAAGTGCAATTTGTTACAATGCTTAGTAATTTGACTTCTAACAAGACGCGACAGATCCTTTATCAAACAGTAATGCGACATATCACCTTCTTCAAGATAAAGTAAATGAATAACTTTTTTGTTCAATGCGTCTGATTTGTAAAGTGGACCGACCACTAACTTCTTATCATTTAAACCGTATACAAAAATACATATATGCGGATTGTTCTGTTCAAACCGAGCGATGTCTGAGAAACTCATTGGGAACGATAAGCCATCCACGTTCAACACGTCACTAAATTTAGGATAAGATGAAACTCTATCAGAATGACGTTGAGCAGGATACAAAGCAGCAGTTACTGACCATAAAAAACAAAAATTATCATTATTCTTTATATTTAAACAGGCTTTCTTTGATTTGATTAAAGCCGGCAACTCAATGAAACTTGAACCACGCAAAGGCTGGTATTTGTTTATGTTAACTTCTAAATGGGAATTATGCAAAAATGTCCAACCACTATCACGCTCTTGAAATTCACTTGCTTTTTTGATCAAACTGGTTTTTACCTCGAAAAATAAAGTATCAAGATTGCAATTTTGATAAAGAGTAAAATTTTTCGTGCCAAATGATTTTAACTCTTGGGAATCATTTTTTAACAAGAGAAAAACTCCAAAATATTCGAAATTGGCCTTGACACAGTGATGTTGCTTAAGTGACATTTCAATTAACGATTTGATTTTAGTTTGTATATGATCTAAAAAACTTTCTATTGAAGTCTGATCCTCAGAATCCGATGATGTAACTTTATATGAGGCTATTCTGTTGCGAAAAGCGGAATTAATTTTGAGGATACCTTCACTTAATGTAGAATAATTTTTATTTTTATGATCAGTACTTCGCAAGTGACCTATCCAACGAACACGACTAACAAAAACTTTGCAATCTTCACAATACGGCATTATGTTAAATTACTATGAATGACACTAAAAACTAAAACTAAATGGAGATACTCCGCAGAAGCTTGTGAAATAAATAGTGTAGGTAAAAATAATTTAAATTATCTACTTAAAACCTTTGTCACTAAAAAATACAGGTTCGCTATCAGTAAACAGCTCGTGTGCTTTGTGCATAAACTTTTGCAAGGCTCCCCACTGCGAAGTATCCCGATTTAATTTTAATTTCAAAGCCACTTGCGCTGACCGCCACCGTTGATCTGGCTGTGCGGTCGCAGCCTCTTCAGTATTATAAACTCGTACCTCTATATAAAAATCTCCTTCCAGATGTTTATCCCGGCGAACTTTCCCGCCGGGGACTCGAGTGCTGAGGTAGGTCTGGAGGCCGGTGTTGGTAGACAGCTTATTTGTTTGTTTTGTCACCGGCTCCAGACCGAAGAGGCCTCGTTCATATTCCGAGCTGTCAAAAAAATAAAATAAAAAAATGTTACACAACTTAACCGATATTACCCATTATCTACCTAAAAGTCTAAAAGATAAATAATGAACAAGTTAAATTTTAAAATAAATTTTTTAGTTTGTAACTTATAATAAATAAGTTGGTTCACAGTAACCGGTTAATAAGGCTACTGCTGTATAAAATATATAGGAATGTATAGTATAAAACACTCAAGCCACTACAAAAATTGTCGTGGTTCGATAGCAAACAGATGGCAACACGGCATAACACACAAGAAATAAAGTTCAAAACAGACATTTCAAAATACTAATAGGTATTCAATGTAAAATTTCTATTTACCCACCTCGTTGAAGTCGACGCACTCCTGCTGTCGCTGCTGCGGCTACTGGTGTCAGGCTTCTTTTTGGATCTGTAAAATACATTTTAATTTTTCATTACTAAATGTTAAAGACAACTATTGCATAAATCCCCCAGTGCAACATCATATTAAACTAAAAAATCTTATTAAACAGTGCATAAACAATTCTTACCTAACCGACAATGCCGAAGCCTCTAGCGCTCTTTTCGGTGCCCTTTTTTTTGGCTTTTCTACCGGCGCGGCAGCCACTGCACCCTGGATCTCATCCGATGAATACTCAATATCCGACCTGAAATTTAAAACATTATTTGTTATAACTTTTATTTAATTTTTTTTTACAGTACACAACACATATGACATGTTCTTAAACACATTTTATCTTGCCAAATAATTTAAATCAGATGCGTATCCTAAATTATGTGTACCTAATTTGTTAACACAATGACTTTACAACAACTTCACACAATAACTTTAAAACCATAATATAGAACCTCCAAATTATTCTCAATAAATTAGAATAAAATGTAAATAATGCAAGTACTTACGTACATTTTTGATTTATCCTTACTGCGTCGATGCACTTTAATCAAGAGATGAATTAATTATAATGCCATTTAATTGACACCCGTGTTTTTATAGAGCAAAAAAAACAAACTAAGCAAAATGTCTTTACCACAGATGATGGAACGAACTAGATATGGCATCGAGCGTAACGTAACGAATTCGGTAAATACGTGTACCTACTTACTTTTTCATGAACACATTGATTTGCGTTATACAATTGCAGAATAAAAGTAGATTTTCGAAATATAACCAAAATTCAAAAACAGTAACTAAGTATTTGTTCCTTGAAATAAAAATATGCACACGAGCATTTGTGTTTATAATTTCCACTGATATCCCCTCCACGCCTCTTTCTATTATTTACCTACCATAAATCGCGCCGACTGCCCCGACAAACTTTGAGCGCGACTCATTTGTATACTACACCGATAAGATGGCGCACGAACGGCAAACTCCTAGCGCCATGTCGAGTGAGGAGGAACGTTTAAACTCATTTGTAAATTGGCCACTGGCATACTTGTCACCGGAAAGTTTGGCAAAAAGTGGTTTCTATTTCATAGGTCGCGGTGACGAAGTGCGTTGTGCGTACTGCAATGTCGAGATAATGAACTGGTTGCAACTCGACGAACCTGACCAAGAACACAGGCGGTGGTCACCGCGGTGTCCACTATTTCGCTCCATTGCTGATACATCATTTGATCGCGACGAGTGCGGCATATTCGGTGCAGACACTAATTATATAGACCCCCACGTTAAGACGCTTAGGGAACATGCGCAAAAAGAGCACCACCACAACAACGTTGTCGCCAACACTACTACGCAAGTTCCTCACGAAACTGACGAGAAAATGTGCCAGGTAGATAAGTGTTGTAAAGTTTGTTTCGATGAAGAGTGCAATGTATGTTTGACGCCGTGCGGACATGTGGTTGCATGCGCCGCGTGTAGTTTTTCCATTCACAATTGTCCAGTGTGTAGACGTCCTATTGTAAATGTTGTAAGGTTGTATTTCTCTTGAATGAAAAACAATAATTTAAAGTAATTTTTTGGTAAATACCAGTTATGACATTAAATTTGTTTGGATTAAACACGCTAAATATATATTATCGTTGTGTGTATTATTTATTCCCCATGTACATTGAATTACGTTATGCGATTGCAGAATACAAGTATATTTTTCAAAATATAACCGAAAATTGAAACTTCAAAAATGTAAATGTACCTACTTGTTAAAATAAAATTTCAAACTTATTAAGGAATGGACTAGATTCATAAGTTTCTCATCAATATGCCGCATCTATTATGTGTCGAGTGCAATGGTTCAATTATTTCCATTGTAACAAGTTACTGCATGCCAAGCAAATACTTATACTTACCGGTATCACCAATGATACTATTCTCATGTATTATCTACCAGTTATTTCCTCGGTTTCGCTCACATGAATTCCAAACTCTCTCAGACATTTTTTTTTTTTTTTACGAAATGATAAGTAGGTATGACATTTTTGAACCCAAAGTATAAGTAGAGTAGGTATATCAAATTTTATGAAAAACCTTTCAATAATTCTGAAGATTGTTTGGATGGATAGAGATAAAAAAATATGGAACATTTAAATGGTTATTAATGTTTTTACAAATGCAAATAACACTCAGTTGAGTTTTTTAGAACAGAGTTATCTCGATATTACAGACAGAAAATCGTATTTTAGTTATATTTAGATTCAACTTGATGGGAAAGCGACGGCGCGCGATGACATTTCATCGAATTTTATAAATAATAAACATGCGCGGACCGTGGAACCGTGGTGATCAGCACTTTAGAGTTATGTGAACAATAAGTATACGTACTGATTGCAGAAACAGTACCTACAAACGACAAGTGCTTGAAGTCATAAAAATTATATTTTATACCTCTTAAATATATTATAAGCAAATATTTTTTGTAAACCGCGGGAAATAGTTCCAGCTTTAAGACTTCGTTATCACTGTCATAATTTCCAAATAGACCAATTTTCATGAGTTTTGGTATTTTGTTTTTCTACATAATAATTTATGTTTTGCGTTAAATTCTCAGATTAACTGTATGTTTATTAATGCAACGTAATAAAGACATACATGAACCATTTAAACAGAAACATGTGTGGTTATTACATATTTGCTAACCGTACCGAATGTCAAAGGTAAGTAAAAAAATAAAGATAAGTAGTAAGCGAAGCGAAGGGAAACATACAGTACAGTACAGTCTCTGCTGTTGCGATTTAGACATTGCGAGTGCTTAGAATCTTTGTGTTCACTGCGTAAAGTTATGGTGTCCTCGAGTCAATCTGATCACAAAATATGTGCTTTATTTATAACTCAGTGACGACTTGAGCAATCTAGCCCTAGTTTCTGATTTACAGAAGATCGTTGAGCCAATCTGGTGCCGAATTTGATTCGGCGACGACTTGAGCAATCTAGCCTGAAAATCTGAAACTTTGAAGATCGTTGAGCCAATCTGGTACTGAGTTTAAATATATGCTTCAACATTAACTGTGGAGAGACACCTGACAATATAGTGAACATAATAGTTTCTAACATAAGTATAATTCAATTATTAAATTCAAAGTTTTTACGTATAACTTGTATGTGCTTATGTGTGATGAAAATACTTAATAGTTCCGCGGTACAGGCAGATAGTTCAGGTATGTTTTTATTTATTCATAATTTGGTAACTAAACATGCAAACGGGTTATTATTGTTTGTTTTTTGTTGTACGATCGACATGTGAATCTTTGCATGATCCATATGACAGATACATTTTTTAAATCAGTATATTATAATAATTATTGTTTTCACCGCTCCTAGCGAAAGAACGACATTCGTTGTTTTGTTGCATGGTTGATCAAATAAATGATCGATCCGACAAGTGAATCATTTTGATTGGTATATATTGTATGGTCTGGACCATCGGAGTGATTTCGCGAGCGAGCACGTGCTCGCTCATTGCGAAAGAACGAAGTGGTCCAGAACATACAATATATACCTACTGATGTGGTTGCGTAAGTTATCATGGGACGAACCATTGCCGTCGGATATAGGTGGTTCATGGAGCGATTTTCTCCAGTCATTGCCTCTCCTGAATGAAATTCACATTCCCCGTCTTGTCCTGTGTTGCAATCGTCAGTGGATAGAAATTCACGTGTTTTCAGACGCAGCTGAAAAGGCCTTTGGAGCTTGTCTCTATTCGCGTAGCGGCAATGACGAAGGTAGCGTGCTTGTCAAACTTTTAATGGCAAAGAGTCGTGTGGCGCCAATTAAACACACTACCATCCCACGTCTTGAGCTTTGTGGAGCTCTAGTTGCTGCTCGGATGTACTCCAAGGTCATAAAATCTTTACGGCTTCTTGTAAATTCAGTCACATTTTGGACTGACTCAACCATCGTTCTTGGGTGGTTGAGAATGGCACCAAGTAAACTTCAGCCATTTGTACGAAACCGTGTTGCTGAAATCATGGACACGACTGGCAATTCAACATGGAGGCACGTCCCTACGCTTGATAATCCTGCTGACCTGATATCACGTGGAGTTCCAATAAGCTCCCTTAATGGTTTAGACTCATGGTGGTCAGGGCCAAGTTTCTTAAGACTAGATGAGTCATTATGGCCCGCCCCAATTAAAAATATGAAGTTCGCAAACTTACCAGAAACTAAGCCAGAAGTTTCATTAAATGTCACAATAAATGATAGTTACCCTAGTTTCATCGACTTCGATCGATTTTCGAGTTTTATTAGGCTACAACGTGTAGCTGCGTATTGTTTTAGGTTTATAAATGCTTGCAGAGGAAACAAAAAATTATCTTTGGCTCTGTCAAACGATGAAATTAAGTCAGGTCTTAAAATAATAATAAAAATTTGTCAGTTTCAGTCCTTTCCTGAATATTCACTGCTTGCCAACGGCAAACCTCTACCAAAAAAGAATCCTTTAATTAAATTTAATGTTTTTCTTGATCAAGATAAGATCATGAGGGTTGGTGGTCGCCTAAGTAATGCAGATTACGCTTATGAAAAGAAGCATCCGATTTTGTTACAGTCCACTCATCAGTTCACTAAGCTTCTTTTCCAGTATGAACATATCAACCTGATGCATGCAGGTCCACAGCAATTGTTATATAGTATAAGAGAGACCTACTGGCCAATAGGAGGACAACGTTTAGCTAAGTCATGCTATAGGAAGTGTGTGCGTTGTATTCGCTTCAAGGGGCGCACCGTTGCCCCTATCATGGGCTCCCTTCCTAGAGATCGTGTTTCTCCTACTCACGGTGGCGTTTTTTCTACAGTAGGGGTAGACTATGCTGGCCCGTTACATGCCGCTAGCCGTCAAGGCAGAGGATGCCGCCTAGTTAAGGTATATATTTTAATATTCGTGTGTTTTTGCACAAAGGCTATACACCTTGAATTAGTAGGTGATTTGACTAGCAATAATTATTTGCTAGCACTGCGTAGGTTTATGTCTCGGCGTGGTAAGCCCGTAAGAATTTACTCAGATAATGGCACTTCATTCGTTGGCGCGTATAACGAGCTAAGCAAATTTTTAAAGCGTGAGTGTAGCTCACTTGAGGAGGAGGCCTCGAAAGATGGAATTACATTTAAATTTATTCCCGCGTATTCCCCACATTTCGGTGGACTTTGGGAGGCAGGTGTACGTTCTACCAAGTTTCATTTACAAAGAGTGATGGGAAATTGTAATTTGACGTACGAGGAATTTAATTCCACTTTAATTCAAATAGAAGCGATTCTCAACTCGAGGCCACTCACACCTATGTCCAACAATCCAGAGGATCTGATGCCGCTCACTCCGGGACACTTCCTGATCGGTCGGACATTCACCTCGTTACCTGCCGCCAACCACTTGGAAGACAACCCTAAGTACCTGAACAGGTACCAGCGCGTCGAACAGTGCCGACAACACTTCTGGGTACGATGGCACAAGGAATACGTGTCTGAACTGCAGCAGCGCCAGAAATGGAAGATGAATTCGTTCTCTCTGAAGATCAACACGCTGGTGATCCTGAAGGATGACAATCTTCCACCTCTTAGATGGAAGCTAGGCAGAATAGTGGCGATATACCCAGGGTCTGATGGCATCAGTCGAGTTGCAGATGTGAAGACTTCCAATGGCGTTGTGCGCCGTTCATTTTCGAAGATTTGTCCTCTCCTTGACCCCAATTCAGAGGTTGAAAGCAGCCCTTTCAACGCGCGGGGGCATGTTTAGTTATAATTTAGCTTTATCAGATTTAATAATAAAATACGTTTATTTTTTGGGCATGTAAGAAGTAGACATCGTAAAGGTGCCTGTGTCCAATGTAAGAGCAATATTTAATTTGTCAACCTTACTCATAAAAGGTAGGTAGGTGGCCCTTTATTTTTTTTATTCGTGTGAATACATTATTGAACCTTACACGTCTCCTGAGTTTCATTTGCTAAGAGTCCCGAAATCCAGGCTTTACTTCACATTTATACACACCTCCTACGGTAAAATAAAAAAAAAAATTACATTAGGTTTTTTTTTTTGTTTTTAAAATTATAAAAATTCTATACCTAACAAAATAAAATTCCAACTTAGTAGTAAATACCTATCATTATAAGTAAATGTACTTATTTAAAATATCTTACTGATAATTATATCTATTTGCTTACAACTTTTAATTGTTTTTTTAATATTACTTATGCTTCCTAATTTCAAAACATTAAAGAAAATATAAGAAATACATGTATTTTGAATATAAAGTATTACTTATGATATAACTTAGTCCTATTTTTATGAACTATCATATTTTTTTCATTTATTTCTATTTCTACATTTGGGGATAATTCATTAATTACTTTATATGGGCCCAAATAAATGCTATTAAACTTATTACCTACTTCATTCTTAACTAGAACTAAATCATTCGCTTTATACGTTATCGGATTACCTGTCATATCGTAATAGGTTTTTCTATACATTTTACTTTGAATTAAGTTATCTCTGGCTTCTTTCTGAGATATTTGTATGCGATATTTTAATTCGCATGGGTAGGAATCATAATTATATCTACTACTTCATCCAACAAGTTACTAGGTAATACACATTTTCTGCCATATACGAGTTCAAAGGGAGTATATTTAGTTTCTGAATGTACAGACGTATTAACAGAAAAACACCAGAACTGGAGCCACGTACTCCACGTTCCTGGATGGCAATCAGTTTGAATGCGGAGGAATGCGGCTAGATGTTTATGAGTATTCTCCAACGCACCTATACTCTGATGGTGGTATGCTGTAGAAGAAAGCTGGTCAATATTCAATAATTTACATACCTCTTTGACGACTGCCGATGTGAACTCTGTTCCCCTGTCCGTTGCTATCTGCCGTGGAACACCATATCTGAGGATGTGGTTATTCACCAAGGCTTTCGCTACTTCCTCGCTTTTCTTGGAAACCAGTGGATATGCTTCCACGTACTTAGTTAACTCGCATTGGACTGTTAAAATATATGAATAATCATGATTATCTACCTCTAAAGGACCTACCAAATCGAAAAAGATTTTTTCAAACGCATAATTAGCCGTTGTTGTAATGTTCATTGGCTCTTTGACTGGTATTGAATACTTTTGTTTTTGAAATTTTTCACATTTTCTTACAAAATCTCTTATCTCATTTTCCATATTCGGCCAATAAAAGTACTTCCTGACATTGTTATACATCCTTCTCATACCCGCATGGCCACTGCTTGGTAAGAGATGGAAGTCATTAAGTATAACCTTTTTTTCATCACTACTTTCTACTCTTTTTACATCTTTTAAAATTCGCAATTTCAAATCCGTTTTATGTATCGGATTTTTAATTTCCTGACAGAGTTTTTCTACAAATATGTTGTTTTTATTATTTTTCAATAAATATATTTCGTCGACGTTTATTAACTTGCAAAAATTATCTAGTTCTTTCACAAATTCGCTTGGCGAGAGTTGCGATGAAGAGTCTAGACTTTTTACATAAACAACATTATGTTTTGCTACATAACACAAATACTTATTTTCTCTGTCTATCAATTTTAATTTACGATTTCTTACTAACTCTTCTTTACTAATAAACTTCAACTCCACGGATTCCTTCGGTTTACTAGGCATTAGGACCACTTCGTTCTTTCGCAATGAGCGAGCTCGTGCTCGCTCGCGAAATCACTCCGATGGTCCAGACCATACAATATATACCAATCAAAATGATTCACTTGTCGGATCGATCATTTATTTGATCAACCATGCAATAAAACAACGAATGTAGTTCTTTCGCCATGAGCGGTGAAAACAATAATTATTATAATATACTGATTTAAAAAATGTATCTGTCATATGGATCATGCAAAGATTCACATGTCGATCGTACAACAAAAAACAAACAATAATAACCCGTTTGCATGTTTAGTTACCAAATTATGAATAAATTAAAACATACCTGAACTATCTGCCTGTACCGCGGAACCATCATGTGAACTATTAAGTATTTTCATCACACACAAGCACATACAAGTTATACGTAAAAACTTTGAATTTAATAATTGAATTATACTTATGTTAGAAACTATTATGTTCACTATATTGTCAGGTGTCTCTCCACAGTTAATGTTGAAGCATATATTTAAACTCAGTACCAGATTGGCTCAACGATCTTCAAAGTTTCAGATTTTCAGGCTAGATTGCTCAAGTCGTCGCCGAATCAAATTCGGCACCAGATTGGCTCAACGATCTTCTGTAAATCAGAAACTAGGGCTAGATTGCTCAAGTCGTCACTGAGTTATAAATAAAGCACATATTTTGTGATCAGATTGACTCGAGGACACCATAACTTTACGCAGTGAACACAAAGATTCTAAGCACTCGCAATGTCTAAATCGCAACAGCAGAGACTGTACTGTATTGTATGTTTCCCTTCGCTTCGCTTACTACTTATCTTTATTTTTTTACTTACCTTTGACATTCGGTACGGTTAGCAAATATGTAATAACCACACATGTTTCTGTTTAAATAGTTCATGTATGTCTTTATTACGTTGCATTAATAAACATACAGTTAATCTGAGAATTTAACGCAAAACATAAATTATTATGTAGAAAAACGAAATACGAAAACTCATGAAAATTGGTCTATTTGGAAATTATGACAGTGATAACGAAGTCTTAAAGCTGGAACTATTTCCCGCGGTTTACAAAAAATATTTGGTTATAATATATTTAAGAGGTATAAAATATAATTTTTATGACTTCAAGCACTTATCGTTTGTAGGTACTGTTTCTGCAATCAGTACGTATACTTATTGTTCTCATAACTCTAAAGTGCTGATCACCACGGTTCCACGGTCCGCGCATGTTTATTATTTATAAAATTCGATGAAATGTCATCGCGCGCCGTCGCTTTTCCATCAAGTTGGATCTAAATATAATGTGAATAGTGATTTAGGTATTCTGTACTAATATATTAAAATTGATTAATATTATTATGATTCTTATGCTATGTATTGTGATTCTTAATTTAAATAATTATACCAATGTTTATTAAAGTGATTTAAATTGCATTTCCATGGCCAATTCATATTTAATAACTGGCAACATTGTGAATTCATAGACTGTAGAGTAAATAAAATGTTATTTGAGATAGCGGGAAAAACGCGCGGGAGAACATGTTTATATAATGGCAGCAACAAAGGATCGAGTCAGTGGTGCTGGTGATTTCCTAGATGGAAGACATCATAACATCGAAAGTTAAGTATTGGTAGACAGTTTTGGCTCTATTTAATAATTGTAATAATAATTGTGATTACTGTATTGTTCTCATAAAATATACTGTTCAAGCTTAACTTTAGCTTCAGAGATTTGATTACTTTGTGCGTAACATGTTTTGAGATTCCTATTGCTTATCTATACTGGCTTTGATTATTATATAATTTGATACAAATTATATCAAAGAGTTTTTATTATAATTGGTAATACAGACACAAAGGAATAGTTTTGTTAAAATCAGGCTTTGTTTTATTTACTAGGTATCCTTACTAATGCTAATAATTTAACATTTCAGAAGTGGGATTATTAAGGATTCAAGCAGCCAAAGCATTCTCGGAGTCCTGTTAAACGAAACGACGGTCATGGATCACTTCCAGATCCTGGGCGCCATGGCGGCCTAGAGATACGCCTTCTCCACGGGCCGTGAGAAATAAAGAATCTTCACAACTGGATGATACTGGTAGGATCGCTCCATATTATAGTAACGTCTTGGTTAAACCCGTATTTTTCCCGAATTCGATTTTGAGAAATCGGAATTGCCGGTATTACAATGGCTTAATAAAATCTTGATAAAATCGAACATCTAGGGGCAATAGGTACATGGTTGGAACGATGATGGAAAAGTTATTCTGTGCAGTCACGTTTGACTGGATTGGCTAAGTTGTGGCACAAGACTTTGCGTTCTTATGAATTTACATAGCATAAATGGAAACAAAAGATTTTAGAGGCATTTCCTTACAATATCGATTACACGGGTTAATTTAGATACTCGAGATTGCTCGCTAAAACTTGTCTTATTGCTTCCATCAGATATTTTTGTAAAAGGTTTTGGAGGTAGTCCAATAAAAGTATGAGGTCGGGCGTCGATAGAATTCGTAGTAAATGGGTTTGAAGTCCTGGAGATTTTTCTTATAGGAATATATCAATGCTTATAAGTCTAAAAATGTGTGATTATGCGCGGGTATTCAATTACAGCATTTCTTCTTTAGTGCGCTTAGTAGCGGAGTATACTCGTGGTTATTGTGGTAGCGGTAAGTCTTTCTTAATAATTTGTAGTGGAATTACACAATATTTAACTTGATGTTAATTAATGCAGTAGTAACTCTATTTAACCATTGAGCTTTTGAAGAAAATAGATAGGTAAAGGTACTTTCTGTGAAATTATACTGTAATCCTCCTGTAATTTAAACAATTTAATTAAACGTAATATGCATTTGTATAACACATTAAAAGGTTACGATTCAAGTGTGGTCTCTAAGTTAGTTTTCAAAATTCGAATTTTGTTTAAAACAATAGTCACAATTTTCTTTTTGATTATATGCCAACATTCATTAATAATACTTAAATAGATACGTATAGAGAACAAAATCAGTTTTAGAGTATTATCATAATTTACCTTCAACAATAAGTAATATTTTACTGCTAGGTGCCTACTATCCCCCGCGATTCAACCCGCGAAATTCCTTTACATCAGGATAAAATGTATCTACCCTATTGCTTATTTCACTTTTATCCATAGGTAACCTATTAAAATATCTGTTTCCCCGCTGATTTCCCAGCGTGAATTTTGATATTTCGGCAGGAATTCTTTATTTCGAAATGGAAAGTACGTGTCACTCCTGTGCTGTGTCAGTATCTTTTATAAAGGAATTTTAAGAATCTGTTCAGTAGTACCAGAGACTACCCACTACATCCAAACTTACAAAGTTTGCAAACTTATATAACTTTATCTCCGTATAATATCTAATAGGTGCTAATATAATAAGGATATAAGATCCATTTTTGTTTGTTTCCTTGGTTGTTTGTAATGGATAGACTTCTTTCTTTTCTTCAACTAGAACTTGTCCAGAAGGTGTCAAAGCATAGTCAAATTACATATAATTGTTCTAAATAGACTCTGAGACCGATACAATCTCGACAGACGAGTCAGGTGGATAGCATAGAAGAATTGATAGAGTTAACATTATTCACTGCCGACGAAAACACACACATAATAATGTGCTCTTCGATTTTTTCGTTTTTTAATAATTTATTCACATGCCATGTACAACAGTTATTGTGTAGTGAGAAGTGCTAATTTCCAGTGCTGCAAATGGTGCCGATGATTTGGAAAATAATTTCATAATTTAATCTTAATACTAATACTTAACTAAGACTGTTTCCCACCCTCATCTATTATATTGACGAAATTTGAATGGACGTTTAAAATACAATTAGAGTTATAATAATGTAAAACCTGAATATTAAACGCGACTTACCACCTGGCTCTGCTTTCAAATTAAATAATAATAGTAGTTTATGGATTTCAATGCAATTGACAAACTTGAAAGAAATAAGTTCCTATACCTATGATCAATTAGGAACAAGGAAATAAACCTATACAGCTGACATCAATATTGTTTGATTATTCTAATGCCATTAAACAGAATACCGAATAATCAATTTAATTCGATTGGATTTTTGAAGTTGATAGTTAATTAACTGTTTACGATTTGTTGATATGATGAATATGTCGAGCATATACGACAATGTCACTCTAAGACGACGAAAGCAGTATAATTCCGAAGCGGATCTCTCAAATATCTTGAAAAATGACGAAAACACACTTTTTGATGAGTCAATGCGAAGCTTACCAAGTACATCCATATGTGATGATAGCTCGATGACCCTTGAATTGCAAAAGCAAATAGACCAATTAAAAACGAATTTACAATCTGCCCATGATCAAATAGATTGTTTAATGATAGAAAATAACAAACTTAAAAAAGAACTACAGAGCAACAACATACTGATTAAAACGCTTAGAGAAATTAACACACCGATAAAAGATAATAAAAAGCTAACACCTAAATTAAAAGAGAAAGGAACTGGAAGGAGCATGAAATCGATCAACGAACTCCTTTCTCCCATATTGACTCAGATGAAAAATAATAAGGAACGAGAACTAGCAGAAACTGAGGAATCACTGCGTAAAAGAATTGATACCGAATCTAACGCGGCAAAACAACTGGTTGAGCGATATGCAAAAGAAGATTTTTTTAACAAGAAGTTCTCCAAAGGATCATCAACGACTGAGCCAAGCAAAATACATATAGAAAACGCAAAAGAAAAGAATAAAATAATTATTTTGTCAGACCAACAAGGACGAGGCATGAGAAAACTTCTGCAAAAACTAGTAGGAATGCAGTACCTAGTAACAAATATCTGTAAGCCATTTGCAAAACTAATTGATATTACCAACTCTGAAAAAAACTGCATAGAAAAGTTAAGTAAGGATGACTATGTTATTTTACTGGGAGGAATTAATGATAAAAATCCATTTGAACTGGAAAGCTCTGTTGTGTCTTGGCTTAGGAGTTGCAGTAACACCAATGTTATCGTTTGTGAAATACCATATAATAAGTTCCTCAACAAAAACACACTTAACTACAAACTACGATTTATCTGTGGAAATTACACTCATGCTCAATTCCTTGATTTAAACTACAGCAGATATATACCTAGGCATAGACAATTTAAATTGAATGCCAGCCAGCTCATACTTCGTGAAATATTAAAGAATAATTATCAAAGAAACTTCTTTAAGTATAGCCTGAGCAAATTTAATAATGGCAAGGTTTCTGCCAGTAAACCTGCACAAACAAGCCAAGAATTGCTGAAGCCAACAATAATAAAATCTGATAAGTGTACTCAAACAAATGCAGAAACTATCTTATGTAATGTTGAGAAAGACAATCTAAATAACAGCTTAACCAAAAATTTTAATAAGTGTAATGACTTTTTTCGAGAATAATTGTTTTAGAATACTTCATCAAAACATAAGTGGACTGATTAGCAAGTCGGATCTATTAACTGTCAGTATTAATGAACTAAGCGAATCGGGTAAGAAAGTTGATGTCTTGTGTATTTCAGAACACAATATGGTAGAAGACGATATAAAATTCTTAAATATTCCTAACTTCACCTTAGCTACTTACTATTCCCGAAGTAATAGAAGAGGCGGATCTTGCATACTCGTAGGCGACAAACATACTTTTAAACCGCTAACTTATGAAACTTATGAAACATATCAGAAACTAATATAACTGAATGTTGTGCAGTTGAGTTGATAGAAATTAGGGTCATAGTGGTCTGTATTTATAGGGTACCCAAGAATGACATCAGCAGTTACGACATATTTTTCAGAATAATAAATGACATTTTAACTAGTTTACGTACAACAAATAAGCATTTGGTCATTTGCGGTGATTTTAATATTGACATTCTAAATAAAACTAAAACCACAAAAAAGCTCATTAACACACTTACGGAGCATAATTTAACACTCCAACTAAAGGTGCCTACTAGGTTAATCAGCGGTACTTGTATAGACAATTTTGCACATAATGTAGCAAATTGCACATGCGAAATAATTGATTTTGCTTTATCTGATCATACCGCACAGGTATTAAACTGTCCTATAATTGTAAAAAACGGGCTAAAGAATACTGCTACATTGTGAGACGGGATTATAACACCGATAATAGAAATAAATTTAGAGACTGCCTAAGTAAACTGTTATTTACTGACATCTACGCAACAGATGATCCTAATCAGGCATTTAATGACTTCCATGATATTTTTGTGTTATTTTACGATCTATGTTTTCCTACAAATAGGGTTAAGAAAGCAATGACTTCGCGACAAACATGGATAACCAAATCAGTTAGAACCTGTAGTCGCAAAAATAGAGATCTTTTGTGGAGATATAGATTAAAGCCTAATAAAGAGAACAAATTAAAATTTAAAACCTATAATAAAAGATACAAAAAAATTGTAAAATTGACACAGAAAGCACAGAACAATTATAAAATAAAAAACTCTCAATACAAATCAAAAACTACATGGCAGATTATTAACAGGAAAACAAATTGTAATACTATAAGAACTGGCGTTCAAAAACTTATCCTAAATAATGAGTTGACTGACGACCCACAGACAATTGCAGAAGCTTTTAATAATTTTTTCGCGGACATTGGTATTAAAGACAATAGATCAAAAGATAATAAATCAAAAATTGAGCCTTTGATCCATAAAACTTATAGTACATCCAATTCAATTTTTATGATGCCAACAACGCCATTTGAAACTTGTAAATTAATTAATAAAATGAAAAATACTAATAGCACTGGCTATGATGGCATCTGTACTAAAGTTGTAAAGGATGTGTCATACATAATTGCACCAGTACTAAGTCACATTATTAACAAGTGCATTGAATGGGGCCAGTTTCCTGACAGACTAAAAATAACAATTATTAAACCTATTCATAAAAAAGACAGTCACGTTGACATGAACTCCTATAGACCAATAGCACTAATCCCTGTACTATCAAAAATATTTGAGAAAGTAATATACACAAACTTGAATACCTTTCTTGAAAAATACAATATGTTATGCCCTGAACAAAGAGGGTTTAGAAAGGGAAAAACTATAGATATGGCAATTTTTGACTTTATTAAGAGAGTAATGAGAAAGATGGACATGAAAATTCCCACTACCACATTATTTATGGACATGACTAAAGCATTCGATCACGTCAATCATATTATTCTTTTAAATAAATTAGAGTCGTATGGCATTAGGGGTACCGCATATAAATTACTTAAATCTTACATAATTGAACGCAAACAAATCACTTTCATAAATAAAATATGCAATAGATCCAAGTTATGTAAAACTTATCAATCTAGTCCAAGGACTGTCAGTGCAGGAGTGCCTCAAGGAAGTGTGCTGGGGCCTTTGTTGTTCCTCGTGTATATAAATGACATGCCTAATGCAATAAATCATCCTATGATACTTTTTGCTGACGATAGTACAATAGTATTTGAGAGTGATAAGAACATCAACACTTTTTACAATAATTATGAAAATGACATTAATTATAATCTTAAACAAATAATATACTGGTTAGAAGCAAATCATTTAAAAATAAATCTACAAAAAACGAAATTAATGACTTTTAAAAAGCCTAATGAATGGACTTTGAATATTAATTATCAAGGCACTACTATTGAAGAAACGAATGTTGCCAAGTTTCTGGGGTTATACATAGACGTTGACATGAAGTGGAGAACACAAACTGAAGTTATCAGCAAAAAGCTCAGCCAATATTCCTATGCACTGTATTGGCTCCGAAAGGTTGTTAATGAATCAGCGCTACTGGTGGCATACCATGGTCTTGTTGTATCTACACTTAAATATGGGATTATATTTTGGGGTAATTCTGTTGAAAAAGAATCTGTTTTTAAAGCACAGAAAAAATGTATTCGTGCTATATGCAATATAAAAACCACTGAAAGCTGTAGGCCTCACTTCAAAAGGCTAAAACTCCTTACATATACATCATTGTACATTCTAGAAGTGGCTGTATTCGCTAAAAGTAACTTGCACTTATTTACTACTCAAAATAATAAACGAAACGGCCTCAAGCTCTCTTGTCCGCGTTCTACGACGGCGCTTTTTCATAAAAGTATATGCTGTATGTGCCCACTAATTTATAATAAAATCCCAAAAAATATCCGTGACATAGAAAATCTGAATCTATTTAAAACCAAGCTTAAACATTTTTTAATTGATAAGACATATTATAGAATTGACGAGTTTTTATGACTAATTTATGATTTGACATTGGCATATGCTCCAAATAGATTGTATATTTTATTTTGTTTTATTTTATTTTGTTTTTGTTTTTATTTTATTATCATTTTATTACTGAATTAATTAGAAATACAATTACAAATTCATAATATTAGAAATTCGTACTTTGCTTGGGAGTGGCAACATTTTATCATTGTATCATGGGTCTGACTTGCTTTTTATCCTCTGTGTTTTTTTTTTCATTGGAGTTTTTATTTGAGATTCCATTTAAGTTTTTTTTTGTTAAGTTTCTGCAGCACTATGTTGCCTGTAAAGTTTTTTAAATTTATATTTTAGGTTTGTACGTCTAAATGACAGATCACAGTGAATCATATACTTTGTAAAACATCACACCCGTACCGTACCTGTGATCACAAACTAGTAATAAATAAATAAATAAATAATTTTGGGTTTGGTGCACTTGCGATCTCCCGGTACGGTTCTGATCGTTTGGCGGTTGGGAAGCAGTCCCCCATTCATAATTTTTTTTAAATTAATGTATGTGTTGTGTCAAATAAAGTTCTTTCAATTTCAATTTAATCTAGGTACTTGAGGAAAAAAGAATTTACTCTACCAATTGTGTAAGGAATAACTAGCTGGTTAACTAGTTAAACCGATTTTGATTATTGGATTTAATTACTAATGGATTAGGTACAAAATTAAATACTGGAATATGTGGTCATGTATCTGATGTACCTATACTAAAGTAATGGTTAAAAGTGGTTGATAATTAATCTAAGTGATGAATGGTATAAAAGTAATAAATGGAATAATTGAATGGATCTCTGGTATAAATGAATAAATTGGACCAAATGAATAAAATATTGGTAAAAATGGAATTACTTGAATAATTGGATAAATTGGATAAAAAAAAAATATGGTTGAAAATAAAATGGTTATAAATAATGGAATAATAATGAATGGTTATAAATTATGGTTGAAAATAATGGAGATAAAGAGTATGAAATAAATTTATTTATTTATATATTTATTTATTGATTACTAGCTGTGCCCCGCGATTTTACTCGCGTGAGTTTCGGAATTCCCGCAGGAACTAATTTTTGGAAATAAATGTAGCCAACTTACTCCTTATAACATCAGCTAGGAAGCTGTGAAGGGTGGATATTTTATGGGTGCTGTCATAATAACTGTAATTATGTTGACGTCAAAAGAGTCATGTTATGGACCAAATTTGAATAAATGATTTGACTTTGACGATTTGCCAGTGAGAGTCCAGTTAAAATCGATCCAGCCGTTTTAGAGATTACCCGGAACAGACAGACATATAAGTAGGTGCCATACTATAATTATACTTATTTTCATATTATGCATTAAAGCTGTTAATTTTGAGTTACAACAGACACATAAATTTTATTTATAATTATGTATGTATAGATTATTGTATTTTTATATTTTATTTTTTTAAATTATTATATTTTCCAGTCTGGGCGTGAATATATAATATACCATATCTATAGTGTAATATGGACATATGTAATAATATGTAGTAAGTATAGGTATACCAAGTTTGCTTGGTTGCCATGACACAAGCTTATAGCTTAGTGTGGGGTCACGATGCTTATCTGTGTGTTGTGAAGTGGATTATTATTATTATGGGAATTTGGATTTTTGAATTCTTCTCAGCTAGACCGGTATTAATTGGCAACCACGGGCCAAAGCCAAGTGGAGGTTAGTTTAAGTGGAAGTATTAAGAGTTGTTTGGTCATCAGTTTGGAGGAGTTTGCGGACGATTCGACATGTATTTAGTATTACCGCCTTCTGCATAATAATGTAAGTGTACCTAGGTAATTGGAGGGTAGCGAAGGGTTGGTGCAGTTGACAAGGGATTTCAGATGATGGTAGTACAACAGGGATGAAGGTAATATTCTGTAATTTCCACATTTTTTGCTATTTCGTTTTGAGGTCAGTATATTTTGTAAGCTTTCAGATATTGTGCTCTACAGCCTGTGAGTTGAATTCCCTAGAACGCTGTCAGGTATGTGTTTTTAATAAGAAATTGGTTCATTCGTCCTCAGTTTAGATTTGCTTGCAAGTTTCTGATGAATAATCTTAGCAACCTGGTCGTAGCGGTGTTTATAATCTTTTTGTACTATTGACTTGCAGACACTTATGAGATGCTGTATCGTTTCCGGGGCACCGTTACATTTTCTGCAGCTGTCATTTGATATATTATGGACTTTTAGTATATGCTTTTGGTAGTTTCGTGTTTCGATGACTTGGTCTTGAATGGCAAGCATAAATCCTTCTGTTTCGGGAAACAGTTCACCCCAAGTAAGCCAGGCTCTTAAAGGTGGGTAGTGATTTGGCCTATTCGCACCTCTACAGGTACCGAATTCCACAAGCGGACTGCTTGTACAGAGAAGGAATAATCATAAAAGTTGGTTCTAGGGGCAGGAATCATAAGAAGTAAGTTCTGGGATGATCGAACATGCAGGTTATGGGAAGAAGATTGAAATACGAAGAGGTCTTTTAGGTAGTTGGGGGAAGGTGGATTGAACAGTATGCTATACATATAGAAGGAAGAGGACATGCGCATTCCGGCGAAGGCAAATCGGAAGTCACTTGAGCTTGGTGCGAAATTCGGAGACATGGTCATATTTGCGTAGACCAAATATGAACCGAATAAATAGATTCTGGAGGCGCTCAAGTTTATTTAGCTGCTCCTCGCTAATGTCAGTAAAGCAGGTATCGGCATAGTCGATCATTGGTAAAAGGAGTGATTGTGCTAACGCAACTTTAGTAGCAGTTGGAACTTGGACGAAAATTACGTAATCGTCTAAGCGAGTCCGCAGATAAAATATTTGATAAATGGTTCAATGCTAAATATTATTATTAATATTATTGGTTATTAAGGAATAAAATAAAATCTTATTATGGATAATGGATAGAAGTTAAGTGGAAGTTGGTGGAACTTAGTAACATGGATTGGATAAAAACAAAAAAAAAGAATCATGGTTTGAATTTGTGTTACATTTAGATAAAGTGAAATTATTTTTACAAAACCTTTTTACTTTGCAGGGTCGCAAAGATGTCAGGATGGGCGAGTGTGAATAGTGATTTAGGTATTCTGTACTAATATATTAAAATTGATTAATATTATTATGATTCTTATGCTATGTATTGTGATTCTTAATTTAAATAATTATACCAATGTTTATTAAAGTGATTTAAATTGCATTTCCATGGCCAATTCATATTTAATAACTGGCAACATTGTGAATTCATAGACTGTAGAGTAAATAAAATGTTATTTGAGATAGCGGGAAAAACGCGCGGGAGAACATGTTTATATAATGGCAGCAACAAAGGATCGAGTCAGTGGTGCTGGTGATTTCCTAGATGGAAGACATCATAACATCGAAAGTTAAGTATTGGTAGACAGTTTTGGCTCTATTTAATAATTGTAATAATAATTGTGATTACTGTATTGTTCTCATAAAATATACTGTTCAAGCTTAACTTTAGCTTCAGAGATTTGATTACTTTGTGCGTAACATGTTTTGAGATTCCTATTGCTTATCTATACTGGCTTTGATTATTATATAATTTGATACAAATTATATCAAAGAGTTTTTATTATAATTGGTAATACAGACACAAAGGAATAGTTTTGTTAAAATCAGGCTTTGTTTTATTTACTAGGTATCCTTACTAATGCTAATAATTTAACAATAACTAAAATACGATTTTCTGTCTGTAATATCGAGATAACTCTGTTCTAAAAAACTCAACCGAGTGTTATTTACATTTGTAAAAACATTAATAACCATTTAAATGTTCTATATTTTTTTATCTCTATCCATCCAAACAATCTTCAGAATTATTGAAAGGTTTTTCATAAAATTTGATATACCTACTTATACTTTGGGTTCAAAAATGCCATACCTACTTATCATTCCGTAAAAAAAAAAAATGTCTGAGAGAGTTTGGAATTCATGTGAGCGAAACCGAGGAAATAACTGGTAGATAATACATGAGAATAGTATCATTGGTGATACCGGTAAGTAAGTATTTGCTTGGCATGCAGTAACTTGTTACAATGGAAATAATTGAACCATTGCACTCGACACATAATAGATGCGGCATATTGATGAGAAACTTATGAATCTAGTCCATTCCTTAATAAGTTTGAAATTTTTATTTTAACAAGTAGGTACATTTACATTTTTGAAGTTTCAATTTTCGGTTATATTTCGAAAAATATACTTGTATTCTGCAATCGCATAACGTAATTCAATGTACATCGGGAATAAATAATACACACAACGATAATATATATTAAGCGTGTTTAATCCAAACAAATTTAATGTCATAACAGGTATTTACCAAAAAATTACTTTAAATTATTGTTTTTCATTCAAGAGAAATACAACCTTACAACATTTACAATAGGACGTCTACACACTGGACAATTGTGAATGGAAAAACTACACGCGGCGCATGCAACCACATGTCCGCACGGCGTCAAACATACATTGCACTCTTCATCGAAACAAACTTTACAACACTTGTCTACCTGGCACATTTTCTCGTCAGTTTCGTGAGGAACTTGCGTAGTAGTGTTGGCGACAACGTTGTTGTGGTGGTGCTCTTTTTGCGCATGTTCCCTAAGCGTCTTAACGTGGGGGTCTATATAATTGGTGTCTGCACCGAATATGCCGCACTCGTCGCGATCAAATGATGTATCAGCAATGGAGCGAAATAGTGGACACCGCGGTGACCACCGCCTGTGTTCTTGGTCAGGTTCGTCGAGTTGCAACCAATTCATTATCTCGACATTGCAGTACGCACAACGCACTTCGTCACCGCGACCTATGAAATAGAAACCACTTTTTGCCAAACTTTCCGGTGACAAGTATGCCAGTGGCCAATTTACAAATGAGTTTAAACGTTCCTCCTCACTCGACATGGCGCTAGGAGTTTGCCGTTCGTGCGCCATCTTATCGGTGTAGTATACAAATGAGTCGCGCTCAAAGTTTGTCGGGGCAGTCGGTGCGATTTATGGTAGGTAAATAATAGAAAGAGGCGTGGAGGGGATATCAGCGGAAATTATAAACACAAATGCTCGTGTGCATATTTTTATTTCAAGGAACAAATACTTAGTTACTGTTTTCGAGGTTTGAATTTTGGTTATATTTCGAAAATCTACTTTTATTATGCAATCGTATAACGCAAATCAATGTGTTCATGAAAAAGTAAGTAGGTACACGTATTTACCGAATTCGTTACGTTACGCTCGATGCCATATCTAGTTCGTTCCATCATCTGTGGTAAAGACATTTTCTCAGGACATTTTGCTTAGTTTGTTTTTTTGCTCTATAAAAACACGGGTGTCAATTAAATGGCATTATAATTAATTCATCTCTTGATTAAAGTGCATCGACGCAGTAAGGATAAATCAAAAATGTACGTAAGTACTTGCATTATTTACATTTTATTCTAATTTATTGAGAATAATTTGGAGGTTCTATATTATGTTTTTAAAGTTATTGTGTGAAGTTGTTGTAAAGTCATTGTGTTAACAAATTAGGTACACATAATTTAGGATACGCATCTGATTTAAATTATTTGGCAAGATAAATGTGTTTAAGAACATGTCATATGTGTTGTGTACTATAAAAAAAAAATAAATAAAAGTTATAACAAATAATGTTTTAAATTTCAGGTCGGATATTGAGTATTCATCGGATGAGATCCAGGGTGCAGTGGCTGCCGCGCCGGTAGAAAAGCCAAAAAAAAGGGCACCGAAAAGAGCGCTAGAGGCTTCGGCATTGTCGGTTAGGTAAGAATTGTTTATGCACTGTTTAATAAGATTTTTTAGTTTAATATGATGTTGCACTGGGGGATTTATGCAATAGTTGTCTTTAACATTTAGTAATGAAAAATTAAAATGTATTTTACAGATCCAAAAAGAAGCCTGACACCAGTAGCCGCAGCAGCGACAGCAGGAGTGCGTCGACCTCAACGAGGTGGGTAAATAGAAATTTTACATTGAATACCTATTAGTATTTTGAAATGTCTGTTTTGAACTTTATTTCTTGTGTGTTATGCCGTGTTGTCCATCTGTTTGCTATCGAACCACGACAATTTTTGTAGTGGCTTGAGTGTTTTATACTATACAATATACATTCCTATATATTTTATACAGCAGTAGCCTTATTAACCGGTTACTGTGAACCAACTTATTTATTATAAGTTACAAACTAAAAAATTGATTTTAAAATTTAACTTGTTCATTATTTATCTTTTAGACTTTTAGGTAGATAATGGGTAATATCGCTTAAGTTGTGTAACATTTTTTTATTTTATTTTTTTGACAGCTCGGAATACGAACGAGGCCTCTTCGGTCTGGAGCCGGTGACAAAACAAACAAATAAGCTGTCTACCAACACCGGCCTCCAGACCTACCTCAGCACTCGAGTCCCCGGCGGGAAAGTTCGCCGGGATAAACATCTGGAAGGAGATTTTTATATAGAGGTACGAGTTTATAATACTGAAGAGGCTGCGACCGCACAGCCAGATCAACGGTGGCGGTCAGCGCAAGTGGCTTTGAAATTAAAATTAAATCGGGATACTTCGCAGTGGGGAGCCTTGCAAAGTTTATGCACAAAGCACACGAGCTGTTTACTGATAGCGAACCTGTATTTTTTAGTGACAAAGGTTTTAAGTAGATAATTTAAATTATTTTTACCTACACTGTATTTATTTCACAAGCTTCTGCGGAGTATCTCCATTTAGTTTTAGTTTTTAGTGTCATTCATAGTAATTTAACATAATGCCGTATTGTGAAGATTGCAAAGTTTTTGTTAGTCGTGTTCGTTGGATAGGTCACTTGCGAAGTACTGATCATAAAAATAAAAATTATTCTACATTAAGTGAAGGTATCCTCAAAATTAATTCCGCTTTTCGCAACAGAATAGCCTCATATAAAGTTACATCATCGGATTCTGAGGATCAGACTTCAATAGAAAGTTTTTTAGATCATATACAAACTAAAATCAAATCGTTAATTGAAATGTCACTTAAGCAACATCACTGTGTCAAGGCCAATTTCGAATATTTTGGAGTTTTTCTCTTGTTAAAAAATGATTCCCAAGAGATAAAATCATTTGGCACGAAAAATTTTACTCTTTATCAAAATTGCAATCTTGATACTTTATTTTTCGAGGTAAAAACCAGTTTGATCAAAAAAGCAAGTGAATTCAAGAGCGTGATAGTGGTTGGACATTTTTGCATAATTCCCATTTAGAAGTTAACATAAACAAATACCAGCCTTTGCGTGGTTCAAGTTTCATTGAGTTGCCGGTGTGACGACCCATAAGGTCCTACAAAATTTTTTTGGTTATAATTAAAATCTTAAATAATTATTAAAGTATAGAAGATAATAAAATACACCTATAAAATTACATTTAAAACATATTAGAGGACATTGCGGTTCAAATAACATCGAAAACAAGTTTTAGTACGTTTATCAATAATAGTTATTATTGATAAACACGATAAAACGATATAAGTACGAGTTTGTCGACGAGAATCGATAAAAGGGCTCGATAAAATTTTGTCATGTGCGGCACACGAATAAAATTTAACAAAAAGTAAATTAAATAAATTAAATTCAGTAAATTAAATTAGATTAAACAAATTAAATTAGATTAAATTAAATAAATAAATTGCATCAAATAAATTAAATAAAATAAATAAATTGCATCAAATAAATTAAATAAAATAAATAAATTGCATCAAATAAATTAAATAAAATAAATAAATTATATTAAATAAATAAAATAAAATAAATAAATTATATTAAATAAATAAAATAAAATAAATAAATTATATTAAATAAATTAAATTCAAAAAGTAAAATCTTCAAATTGATATTCTTAAAATCTATAAATTTCCAATTATCCCTGAGTAATATTAAACTGATATATAATATCTACTAATATATTATATTAAATTTAATTATTTGAATTTCAATTAACATTAATTTAATGAACGTCTCTGAAAGAGTGCGGTAGATTTGTTTTTAAAATCTTTACTTAAAATCAAGTAATCATTGAAACGACTCTGAGTACGGCCGTTGGAATAGGAAATAGGATTTTCCTCCTGACACGAAGAGTTCCTGCGGGAACCCCGAAATTGATTCGTGTAATATAACAGGGGGACCATCAAAGTAGGTAGTTTATAAATTCTTCCCATTTATCTTCTCTGCTAAAGCAATCAAACTTTAGTGTAAATTTTTTGTATATGTATAGGTATTTTTTATTTATTTACCTACTTGCGACTGCCTTATGGCGTCTATCGCGGTTAGAAAAGGATTTTAGAACTTTTCTAAAATTGGTTAGGAACTATTAACTTTTAAGAAATAACCCGCACTACGAAAATTATTGTTCATAAGCACAACAGAATCTACTTTTAAAATTGTTTTAATCGCCACGAAAATAAATGATAAAACCGCCATCTATGGTTCCTGCCAAAAACTAATTTTTTTGTCATTTCTTGTCACGGTGATAAACGTGGGCGTACAAGCAAAAAGGCTCCTTCTTCCGAGATATAAGACTTTTGTAAAGTTGAGTGAAAAAAATACTTCCGCGATTTTAATTGATTATATTAATAAATGCTCAATTATTTACAATTTCATAAAATACCTTAATCTACAATAATATATAAAAATAAAGCTTATTCCAGAATCACATGCCTAATAAAAAAATATGTGCCAGTTTTTGAATATTTTTTCAATTTTTACTATCAATTGATTATTCTAGATACCGAATCTAGTCTTAACTCAATACCCCACTATTGAACCTTTTTGCTTGGACGCCCACAAATATTTGTCGTATCGACAATTTTATCTTTCGTGTGATAAATATATCGTGGCACGCATCCTAGCGCCACTGGACACAATGCGTAATGACGAAACTTTCAGGTCGCGTGTACGAATCCTTGCACAAACCGATAAATCGTTCTGCGCGCAGACCGCTCGACCACGACGTACTTTGCATGTATATTATTTATTAAAAAATTTGTATGAGAAAATAAATTTTATGTTTGATAAATGTGCAATAATATTATATTTATTGTCCCTTAGACGTTCCCTCCCCAGCGCATTCGTTTATTATTACACTATTATCAATTTACTTTCCCAACAAACTTTTGTCGTCAGGACATTTTTTCACCTCCGTATTCCCCGTAGATATACGGCCCGTGGATACTGGCGGTGCGTTCGGCCCTGTATTCCGAGACGCCTGCATGGGGGGATTCGCGTTTTCTAACTTGCTCCTATACTCTCGAAATTTAATATACATTTGGTATTCCCTAATACAAAGTTCAAAGTTCCTTCATATAATATTTTGTCCTAACTTCTTTAGTTTAGGAGTTATTATTGATAAACGTACTAAAACTTGTTTTCGATGTTATTTGAACCGCAATGTCCTCTAATATGTTTTAAATGTAATTTTATAGGTGTATTTTATTATCTTCTATACTTTAATAATTATTTAAGATTTTAATTATAACCAAAAAAATTTTGTAGGACCTTATGGGTCGTCACACCGGCAACTCAATGAAACTTGAACCACGCAAAGGCTGGTATTTGTTTATGTTAACTTCTAAATGGGAATTATGCAAAAATGTCCAACCACTATCACGCTCTTGAATTCACTTGCTTTTTTGATCAAACTGGTTTTTACCTCGAAAAATAAAGTATCAAGATTGCAATTTTGATAAAGAGTAAAATTTTTCGTGCCAAATGATTTTATCTCTTGGGAATCATTTTTTAACAAGAGAAAAACTCCAAAATATTCGAAATTGGCCTTGACACAGTGATGTTGCTTAAGTGACATTTCAATTAACGATTTGATTTTAGTTTGTATATGATCTAAAAAACTTTCTATTGAAGTCTGATCCTCAGAATCCGATGATGTAACTTTATATGAGGCTATTCTGTTGCGAAAAGCGGAATTAATTTTGAGGATACCTTCACTTAATGTAGAATAATTTTTATTTTTATGATCAGTACTTCGCAAGTGACCTATCCAACGAACACGACTAACAAAAACTTTGCAATCTTCACAATACGGCATTATGTTAAATTACTATGAATGACACTAAAAACTAAAACTAAATGGAGATACTCCGCAGAAGCTTGTGAAATAAATACAGTGTAGGTAAAAATAATTTAAATTATCTACTTAAAACCTTTGTCACTAAAAAATACAGGTTCGCTATCAGTAAACAGCTCGTGTGCTTTGTGCATAAACTTTGCAAGGCTCCCCACTGCGAAGTATCCCGATTTAATTTTAATTTCAAAGCCACTTGCGCTGACCGCCACCGTTGATCTGGCTGTGCGGTCGCAGCCTCTTCAGTATTATAAACTCGTACCTCTATATAAAAATCTCCTTCCAGATGTTTATCCCGGCGAACTTTCCCGCCGGGGACTCGAGTGCTGAGGTAGGTCTGGAGGCCGGTGTTGGTAGACAGCTTATTTGTTTGTTTTGTCACCGGCTCCAGACCGAAGAGGCCTCGTTCGTATTCCGAGCTGTCAAAAAAATAAAATAAAAAAATGTTACACAACTTAAGCGATATTACCCATTATCTACCTAAAAGTCTAAAAGATAAATAATGAACAAGTTAAATTTTAAAATCAATTTTTTAGTTTGTAACTTATAATAAATAAGTTGGTTCACAGTAACCGGTTAATAAGGCTACTGCTGTATAAAATATATAGGAATGTATATTGTATAGTATAAAACACTCAAGCCACTACAAAAATTGTCGTGGTTCGATAGCAAACAGATGGACAACACGGCATAACACACAAGAAATAAAGTTCAAAACAGACATTTCAAAATACTAATAGGTATTCAATGTAAAATTTCTATTTACCCACCTCGTTGAGGTCGACGCACTCCTGCTGTCGCTGCTGCGGCTACTGGTGTCAGGCTTCTTTTTGGATCTGTAAAATACATTTTAATTTTTCATTACTAAATGTTAAAGACAACTATTGCATAAATCCCCCAGTGCAACATCATATTAAACTAAAAAATCTTATTAAACAGTGCATAAACAATTCTTACCTAACCGACAATGCCGAAGCCTCTAGCGCTCTTTTCGGTGCCCTTTTTTTTGGCTTTTCTACCGGCGCGGCAGCCACTGCACCCTGGATCTCATCCGATGAATACTCAATATCCGACCTGAAATTTAAAACATTATTTGTTATAACTTTTATTTATTTTTTTTTTATAGTACACAACACATATGACATGTTCTTAAACACATTTATCTTGCCAAATAATTTAAATCAGATGCGTATCCTAAATTATGTGTACCTAATTTGTTAACACAATGACTTTACAACAACTTCACACAATAACTTTAAAAACATAATATAGAACCTCCAAATTATTCTCAATAAATTAGAATAAAATGTAAATAATGCAAGTACTTACGTACATTTTTGATTTATCCTTACTGCGTCGATGCACTTTAATCAAGAGATGAATTAATTATAATGCCATTTAATTGACACCCGTGTTTTTATAGAGCAAAAAAACAAACTAAGCAAAATGTCCTGAGAAAATGTCTTTACCACAGATGATGGAACGAACTAGATATGGCATCGAGCGTAACGTAACGAATTCGGTAAATACGTGTACCTACTTACTTTTTCATGAACACATTGATTTGCGTTATACGATTGCATAATAAAAGTAGATTTTCGAAATATAACCAAAATTCAAACCTCGAAAACAGTAACTAAGTATTTGTTCCTTGAAATAAAAATATGCACACGAGCATTTGTGTTTATAATTTCCGCTGATATCCCCTCCACGCCTCTTTCTATTATTTACCTACCATAAATCGCACCGACTGCCCCGACAAACTTTGAGCGCGACTCATTTGTATACTACACCGATAAGATGGCGCACGAACGGCAAACTCCTAGCGCCATGTCGAGTGAGGAGGAACGTTTAAACTCATTTGTAAATTGGCCACTGGCATACTTGTCACCGGAAAGTTTGGCAAAAAGTGGTTTCTATTTCATAGGTCGCGGTGACGAAGTGCGTTGTGCGTACTGCAATGTCGAGATAATGAATTGGTTGCAACTCGACGAACCTGACCAAGAACACAGGCGGTGGTCACCGCGGTGTCCACTATTTCGCTCCATTGCTGATACATCATTTGATCGCGACGAGTGCGGCATATTCGGTGCAGACACCAATTATATAGACCCCCACGTTAAGACGCTTAGGGAACATGCGCAAAAAGAGCACCACCACAACAACGTTGTCGCCAACACTACTACGCAAGTTCCTCACGAAACTGACGAGAAAATGTGCCAGGTAGACAAGTGTTGTAAAGTTTGTTTCGATGAAGAGTGCAATGTATGTTTGACGCCGTGCGGACATGTGGTTGCATGCGCCGCGTGTAGTTTTTCCATTCACAATTGTCCAGTGTGTAGACGTCCTATTGTAAATGTTGTAAGGTTGTATTTCTCTTGAATGAAAAACAATAATTTAAAGTAATTTTTTGGTAAATACCTGTTATGACATTAAATTTGTTTGGATTAAACACGCTTAATATATATTATCGTTGTGTGTATTATTTATTCCCGATGTACATTGAATTACGTTATGCGATTGCAGAATACAAGTATATTTTTCGAAATATAACCGAAAATTGAAACTTCAAAAATGTAAATGTACCTACTTGTTAAAATAAAAATTTCAAACTTATTAAGGAATGGACTAGATTCATAAGTTTCTCATCAATATGCCGCATCTATTATGTGTCGAGTGCAATGGTTCAATTATTTCCATTGTAACAAGTTACTGCATGCCAAGCAAATACTTACTTACCGGTATCACCAATGATACTATTCTCATGTATTATCTACCAGTTATTTCCTCGGTTTCGCTCACATGAATTCCAAACTCTCTCAGACATTTTTTTTTTTTACGGAATGATAAGTAGGTATGGCATTTTTGAACCCAAAGTATAAGTAGGTATATCAAATTTTATGAAAAACCTTTCAATAATTCTGAAGATTGTTTGGATGGATAGAGATAAAAAAATATAGAACATTTAAATGGTTATTAATGTGTATTATGTTCCAGGGAGAGATTGGTCTCCGACAACACACACATACAATTTTGGATCACTGTGCTGGGGTTTGGTTTGTGGTGGTCCCACCCAACCCTGGTCTTCGGGCTGGCACATATTCAAGGGCTCACCATGGCTCCAACGCGGCGGTAGTCTTCGGACTGGGGACGTACAGTCTCCTCACTGGATTCCTGAAACGGACGCTGGTGAATGATCTTAGATGTAACCATCTAGAATGATCCTCTACCTTGTGAAACAGGTTGGGGGAGGTGACGAAGGCATTGTGCTGGATGGTCATCACCGTGGAATAGCGCAGGAGGGGCTATACCACCTTCCGGCGAATACTTATGTATTAACTGGAAGCCTTACCTTCGGTTTGACGTCGGGATTGGTTGCAGTGCCAACAATCATTTCACGTAGTACTTGAGGTTTCTGTGGCCAATGCTTGCGTCAAGCTGAGGGGACAAAATCTGGTCGACCTTGGAATAGAATCGTCTGGGTGGTTTATTAAATATATTTATGCGTCCTGGCAATGTCTGAGCCATCTGAGCCAGGAATGGTAGCTTTCGACGAGATGTTGACCGGGGTTAAACCGACAAACACAAACTAAAACAAATTGTAGAGATAGACAAACATTAGGGTCAAGATTATTCAAACTTAGCCTACAAGCAATAGATTAGGTCATCAATATAAACTAATGAATTAGGCCGGTAAACAAACTAATAAAATAGAACATCGATATAATGTTAGGGAGGCAGGTCGTCACAAACAAACTAACAAAACTAGATCATCCACATAAATAAACTAAAAGTAGATCATCCACATAGATGAATTAAAAATAGATCATCCACCTAAAGTTAGGAAAGAGGTCGCACGAAAGCAATAAAAATAGGGATTCGTCCGTGTACTAGTCTAAGATCGTTCATGTATTCGCTAAACATAAATTAGAGATCGTTCATGTATTAACTTTAGAATCTTAGCTATAAACTTAACCAAAACTAAAAACTATGATGCAAATACTAAGACGATAGTTCAATCTCAACCTAAAAGAATCATAGGCTACTGCACACAACGAATTTAGAGTCCTAACCACTAGACAATCAGGCCAAATTAGAGATCATCGTAGTAAGAAGAAGAAAGTATAAATATGCCTGTACAGAATAGTTGAAGCAATTGCAACAGGCATATTTCCTAGCGATTTAGCTAAAAAATTACCAGGCAAAATGTCCCATGCCCGATGGTTTTGAATTTTTAAAGCTAGATCAGAATCACCAAAAAAATTGCGTCTGTTTCAGGTACCAAAGATAAACTTTACATTAACATATTCTGAACTTTTGAATTGGCAAGAAAATATCACTGAGCCACCGTTATTAAGATCTTCAGCCACTTTATGCAATAAAACAATGACAGAAGGTTTCATCAAAGCCCAGATAGAATCGAGAAAAGCAATGCCGAAATTCGACAGCAAAAAAGATTTCGCCCCATAGTTAACCCTTCACTTTAATAATTATTCTTTATAATTTTTCCTGTAAAAATTGTTTCTCCTTGAACTTGACTAAACAATTTCGTATTTATCATTGCTAAAAACTATTACGCATGAAATCTGATATCAATAACTTGAGAAAAGCATTAGTACATTTACACTAAAAAATCTACTTTTTTTTTAATAATTCTATGTCATTCCGGAGGCAATAAAACTTAAAATAATCTAACAAAACTTTACATATCAATTAACGACGTCATTTGGCACCTTTTTAATGCTGAGCACATTGAAAAAACGAGAAAAAAAAAAATTGACCCACCCTAGTATGCACGTAACAGTTCTGAATAATGACATGTTGAAATTGTTCTGGGAAGAGCAAACAAATGATTTTACTTGCGAAAGAGTTTACACAAAAGAAGAAGAGCAATGCGAAGAAATATTTAGGAAAACTACAACTAGAGATGAAACTGGTCGGTATATTGTACACTTGCCCCTGAAGAAGAGTTTTGAAGACACTATCAAAACATGTGGCGATACAAAGAAAATAGCCACGACCAGATTCCACCAGTTAGAAAGAAGATTTGAGAAAAATCATGCTCTAAAGGCAGAATACACGAGAGTGATAAAGGAGTATCTGGAGATGGGACACATGTGTAGAACTAAAGATGACGAAGGTTCTATATATTTACCTCACCATGCGGTCATTAATGAGGCAAAAGATACCACCAAAGTGCGAGTAGTTTATAATGCGTCAGAGAAGGGTAGCAATGGATATTCTCTGAACGAAACCATGATGGTGGGACCAACGATTCAGCCTGATCTTCGCACTTTAATCACTCGATGGAGAACACACAAGATATGTGTTGTGGGCGATATTATTAAAATGTATCGTCAGATCAAAGTGACTGACCTTCATACCAATCTTCAGCGAATAGTGTGGCGGGATGATTCCGGTCATGATCTCCAAAGCTTTAAACTACTGACCGTCACCTTTGGTACGGCGGCCGCTCCGTTTCTGGCCGTCAGAACTTTACACCAATTAGCGGTAGATGAAGGTCACAAGTATCCTGAGGCTGCAGAGGCGGTGAAGCACTCCTTTTATATGGACGATTTAATGAGTGGTGGGGTAGAAATTGATCAAACGAAGACTTTATGCAATGAGATAGACCAACTGTTAAAACTGGGTGGGTTCGAGATGCAAAAATGGTCGAGTAATTCGGAAGAACTGCTAGAGACGTTACGGGGTGACCAAAAATCCGCTCCGGACAAACTAGAGATAAAATGGGATCAAGTAATCAAAATTCTTGGACTGTCGTGGGATAGACGAGATGATAAATTTAAGTTTACGGTACAGTTGCCTGACATCGCCTACCCTGTGACTAAAAGATCCGTACTCTCCGACGTCGCACGTCTTTTCGACCCATTTGGTTGGTTATCCCCAGTAGTTATTACCGCGAAGATAATGATACAGAAATTGTGGCTTTGTCGCTTAGGATGGGATGATGAGCTGCCGCAAGAGTTGATTGAAGAGTGGACGACCTATAGAAATGATCTCCATCACTTATCGACTTTACTCATACCCAGATGGTTAATGACAACCCCTGAGAACAAGGAAGTTGTTTTGCATGGGTTTGCAGATGCATCGACAGCTGCATACGCTGCGGTAGTATATCTCAAAGTAACAGACAAAAACGGCGATGTTCAAGTTTCATTGTTGGCGTCAAAAACAAAGGTTGCACCACTGAAACAAATATCAGTACCAAGACTAGAATTGTGTGCAGCTGTACTACTAGCAAGAATGCTAACGGACATGATGAAAGTACTCGAAATACCCAAAACCAACATATTTGCATGGACAGATTCGATGGTCGTATTATCTTGGCTACAGTCACAACCCAGTAGATGGCAGACGTTTGTAGCTAACAGGGTGTCCGAGATAATACAACGCATTGACAATGATCGTTGGAGACATGTCAAGTCTGAACAAAACCCTGCTGATCTGGCATCAAGAGGAATAAGGTCCCAGGAGCTAGGAGAAAAAGAAATATGGTGGACAGGGCCTAGTTGGTTACGAGAAACTAACAGCCAGACAGATTATGACAGATGTTTAATTCCGAGAACTGATTTAGAAATCAAGAAAAAGGGTGGTGTCCAGGTTGGTCATACAAAGATAAAGGAGGTACCAATATGGGAACGATTTTCGGATTTAACCAGAATGAAACGCGTGCTAGCTTACTGTAAGAGATTTATTGAAAGAGGTAAGAAAAAAGAGTTAACAAATGATAGAAGACACGAAACAAGATATTTATCAACCGAAGAATTGGACTGGGTATTAGAAAGGTGCATATTAGAGTATCAACAGCAAGAATTTAAGGAGGACCTAAGAGATTTAAGAGGAACAAAGGAAGTTAAGAAAACGAGTAAGCTATCACCTCTCACACCATTTCTTGACAACAAGGGTATAATGAGAGTTCAAGGGCGCTTAGAGAATGCTCAAATGACGTATGGTAGTATTCATCCAATTATTATGTCTGGTAAGGAACACCTTACCCGATTATTAATAAAGGACGCACACTTAAAGACACTACATGGAGGTATTCAATTAACACTCGCCTTCCTTCGAACAAAATACTGGATCTTTGGAGTTAAGAACCTCGTGAAGACTTTTATAGGAAGATGTGTTATCTGTATTCGTCACCGAGCACAAGCTCAACAACAACTTATGGGTCAGTTGCCTTCGTCGAGAGTTAATCCACAGAGGCCATTTAAGAACTGTGGAGTAGATTACGCGGGACCAATACAGATACGCATGTCAAAAGGAAGAGGCTACAAATCAGCAAAGGGCTACATCTGCCTCTTCATTTGTATGAGTACCAAGGCTATACATCTTGAGGCGGTTACAGATCTCTCCACTCAAGGTTTTATGGCTGCGTTCAGGAGGTTTCAAATCAAATCAAATCAAATCAAATCAAATATACTTTATTGCACACACAGTAGAAGACACAAAATTTACAAAACACAGAAACATATGGATACGTACAACGAGGCGACCTATATTGCTGAAAGCAATTTTTTCATAGGCAGCCTCCTCTGGTAGAGAGAGATGTAAAAAGAAAGGTAGATAGTGCGGCATTAATATCTGCATAATAAATTTCAATAATAACAAAATATATAAATACTGATATATAGATACGAGAAATAATAGAAACTACGTAAACTTACAACATACAGATGCTTATACGTAAAATAATTGTATACTAAATCAATAAACAATACATAATTCTACTATAATAGAATACGAATTTTATGTGCTAACTAGAAGTCAGATAGTGTTCCTTCAATAGCTCCCTGAATATTTCCAGCGAACGAGCAGCCCTGATAGGCACAGGTAGGGAATTCCAAAGCCGTGCGGCTCGAACAGTGAAGGAAAAGTCATAGAATTTAGAGGAATGGATAGGTAAGGAAAGACATAAGTTATCGGATGAACGAAGGGAGAGGTTATGGGAGGAAGAGAGGAATTGGAAACGTTCTTTGAGGTAGAAAGGAGTTTTAGGGATAAATAACACAGAGTACAAGAGAGAAAGGATATGTAAGTCCCGACGACGGCGAATAGGAAGCCATTTCAATTTGGTGCGGTATTCTGATACGTGGTCGAATTTCCGCAGCCCAAAGATGAACCTTATACAAAAATTCTGGAGACGTTCTAGCTTGTTAAATAAAACACTGCTTAAGTCGGGATAAGAGGTATCCGCATAATCTAGAATAGGAAGAAGGAGGGACTGTGCTAGCGCAGTTCTGGTGGCCGTCGGCAGAAAATTTCGCAGACGTCGTAATGATCCAGACGCTGCAAATATTTTCCTACTAATCTCAGCTATCTGACGACTCCAAGAAAGTGTTGAATCAAAATGCACTCCAAGATTTCTGACCGATCTGCTGTAAGGGATGCAAGTGCCATCAAACACGACCGAAGGGATTCGATTTAAGTCAATTCTAGAAATATACGATGGACTGCCGATAATTATCGCCTGGGTTTTGTGGTTTGTGGCTAGAAGAGGCCGATGTTCCAACATTTGGAGCGACAACGGCACCAATTTTGTTGGTGCTGCTAAAGAATTGAGGAGGCTTTTCGAGGGGACTCAGGCTAGTTCCTCAAGAGAAATTGCGGAGCTTTTGGCTAATGATGGTACCAAATGGCACTTTATTCCTCCGAGAGCCCCAAATTTCGGTGGCTTATGGGAAGCTGGGGTTAAGTCTACAAAGATGCATCTGAACCGAATAATTGGCACAAACACCTTGACTTACGAAGAAATATCGACGCTTTTAGCACAGATTGAGGCTTGCCTAAATTCCCGACCTATATGTCAGTTGGAGCATACAGTTGACAGTTTGATACCGCTTACTCCGGGACATTTCCTAATTGGAGAACCATTAATCAGCGTTCCGGAGAAGTGGCAGGAAAGCAATCCCAATCTGTTGGATAGATGGCATTTGTTGCAGAGTATGATACAAACTTTTTGGAAAAGATAGCAGTCCGAGTATTTGTACACGATGCAGCAAAGATACAAATGGAAAAAGGTCTTAGAGTCACCATAAATCGGAGACATTGTTATAATTAAGGAAGACGATATTCCTCCGGCTAAATGGCTTCTAGGAAAAGTCGTAGCTTTACACCCAGGACTGGACAAACTGGTTCGAGTTGTGACCGTGCAATGTAAGGGAAGCAACATTCTAAAAAGACCGGTGTCAAAGCTGGTGAAGCTCCCTACAACCCCAGAAGAATAACCGGCTCGAGCATGGTGGGCGGCTTAGAATAAGTTTAAGTTAAGGATAGGATCCTTGGTGGGCGGTATGTTTAGTTTGCATTATTTAATTAGTTTTTCTATTTGCCACTAGATGGCGCTGTGTTGTAAAAGTACAAGCTATTGTTTGATTCCTTCAAATTAATAACTTCCGAGCAATGTATCAAAATTTCGTCTTTATGATAGTAGTGTTCTTATTAAAGTGATTCAAAAGTGTGCGTTGGTTTTATTGTGTTAGTGAACAATTATATATTTTCACATCTAGGTACCCTCACCCAAAATTTGTATAATTATGTATTTAAAAAACTTTACTTGTTGTCTATTATTTATTAGTATCATGCATTTATTGTGTAATGTATATAACTCCCCACCTACTGATGTGTCTATATATTGTATTTTATGGTTTGTTTATGATAGGTATATTATTATTTATATTAAATCGGAGATGTTATTGTATTTTTATGTAGGTTCTTGGTATTGTGGTTTATGTATATATGTTACCCTAGTTTATCTATATAGACTTTTTTTTAACTCATACAAAAGTTTTTTTTTTTTTTTTTTCACTGTGCGCCCACACCCGTGACGCCACACGCGGCTCCAGCGGAAGACCAGCGTCGGGCCCCTAATGGTTCCCGGCTTATGCTGAGCTGGTTGCCTTTTTGTTGCGACAGTTTGTGCTGCTTTTGTTAACCCATTTTATTTTATTTTATTGTAGTCGTAACAAATAAACTTTATTTCATTCATTTCATTTCATTTCATTTCATTTCATTTCATTTCATTTCATTTCATTTCATTTCATTTCATTTCATTTCATTTCATTTCATTTCATTTCATTTCATTTCATTTCATTTCATTTCATTTCATTTCATTTCATTTCATTTCATTTCATTTCATTTCATTTCATTTCATTTCATTTCATTTCATTTCATTTCATTTCATTTCATTTCATTTCATTTCATTTCATTTCATTTCATTTCATTTCATTTCATTTCATTTCATTTCATTTCATTTCATTTCATTTCATTTCATTTCATTTCATTTCATTTCATTTCATTTCATTTCATTTCATTTCATTTCATTTCATTTCATTTCATTTCATTTCATTTCATTTCATTTCATTTCATTTCATTTCATTTCATTTCATTTCATTTCATTTCATTTCATTTCATTTCATTTCATTTCATTTCATTTCATTTCATTTCATTTCATTTCATTTCATTTCATTTCATTTCATTTCATTTCATTTCATTTCATTTCATTTCATTTCATTTCATTTCATTTCATTTCATTTCATTTCATTTCATTTCATTTCATTTCATTTCATTTCATTTCATTTCATTTCATTTCATTTCATTTCATTTCATTTCATTTCATTTCATTTCATTTCATTTCATTTCATAATCTATTGCTTATTACGAGGTGAATTATTTATATACATTGTCTTATTTATTATTATCTACTCTACAACATTAGAGTACAGAGGTACAGGACTACTTAGCTAAGGTTATTATTTTACAAGTTCTGGTGACAAATGTCACCGGCCACACGTGTCCCCGACGGTGACCCGTGTCCCGGGGACAGTTGTCCCCCTAAGGTTACAGCGGAGTAGTGTTTATAGTTTAATCTATTGCTTATTACGAGGTGAATTATTTATATACATTGTCTTATTTATTATTATCTAGTCTACAGCATTAGAGTTCAGAGGTACAGGATTACTTAGCTAAGGTTATTATGATACGAGTTCTGGTGACAAATGTCCCCGGTGTGACGCCCTGTGAGGCTCACAAAATTTTTCTTTTTTCAAAATGTAAATTTTGTATATATAATAGGTGTATTATAGCATAATACACTTGTAAAACTATGTTAGAAATGATTAAATAAACATTGCGGGTCCATATACCCACAGTGTTCATTTTGTGTTTAATTCCAGAACACCCCCCAACCCCCCGCATACCCCTCTCAAATAGGGCGTGAACGCACCGCCAGTATCCACGCGGCCATACACCGTCGTGGAGACGGCGAGCGAGCGCGCGGACGCAGAGCGTGTGCGGGCGGACGAGTGTGCGGGCGGGCGAGCGCGCAGATGCAGAGTGGTGTATAGACGAGCGAGCGCACATACAAAGGGATGTGAAGGCAATCGAGTGCGCGTAGGCGACTCGTATGTGCGTCGCGGTTGAATTGAAATATTATAAGAGAAGTCGTCACCACGAGTGTCGAGATGGAGTGTGTGGAAGTTGGACGAGCCGACGCGCTTAGCGACCTAGTCGCTCTGCGCGAAAGCCTTGTCGATGTGCAATTGCAACGGCGTCTGTGCGAAGTCGTCTCGGCGACGCGCGGCTGTAGTGACTGTGCGGAGACACCTCGTCGACGCGCGGCTGTAATGGCGTCTGTGCGAAGACACTTTCCCAACGCGCGGCTGTAAAAGGCGTCTGTGCGAAGGTACCTTTGTAGTGACTTGTTCATTACGCTTCACTGTTCATTACGAACAACCTTGTCGTGCAGGCGGGCGTGTAATGCGTGTGTCTGTGAGGCGGCTTGGTGGTGAGACGTCGGTGGCGCCCGAACGGCTTAACTAGTAAGGTAGCAACCGCTCTCGCTTCCAGGTGGGATCGGATTGTTGATGATTCACGTTATTGGCATTTCGGTTCTGTCCCTAGTTCTTGTGACTAGATGAAATTGAGAGTCCAAGTGGGGTTGCATGGGGATGAGGCACGATCCAAATCATCCAACACAACCTTCAAGCAGTAACACAATTGGGCTTTATGCCTTAGCTACGTGTAGCTACTATAACACAAACCTACCGGCTGAAGTTATGAGGTCCGGCGAGGCTGGTCTCATTTACGTATATTTGAATTAACTTAGGGATGGTGTCGAGGTCGCGGTACTATCCGCTTTCTGGCCTCGGTCTTCGGGCTGACACGTACCCTGGGGTCTCGGTACCGCCGAATTATGGCCCCCAACGATATTGTCTGCGGACTTGGGACGTATAGTCTCTTTTGCTGGCTCCCTCTGATGGATGTCGGTCACACTATGCTACATGCATATTATTTGGAGAATCCTCTACCTTGCGCAACACAGGGGGGGGGGGTGGTAACTGCTTAAGCAGGTGGTTGGCCATCACCGTGGGGTAGCGCTGGACGGGGCTACGCCGCCTCTCATAGATATTAATCTTTGGTATCTAAGAGAGCCACAATTGCACAAAGACATAGCACTTGAACGTCGTACGGGAGGTGTTCTCATGAGCATCATATTCCTGTCTCAGAATCCTTATCGCTACTAACGTCGGTAGACGGAAGTTAGCAATTATGCGAACCACCTTTAACCACGGTATCTATCTTTGGAGTCTCTCCAACACCGGGCGAACTACGTCCAAGCAAATAGCTATTAGCGAACTGGAAGAAGTGAGGTCTAGCGAATAAGCAAGGTCTGTTCGTGTATTGGAAGAGGCGACCCAACTCAGCGGACGTTGGGCGACCTAAAAGATATTCCTACGGGAATACAATAATAATGATAATATAGATCTAGCACTGGGCCTGGATCCACCCAGCAAAACTATGTCAATAAAGCATAAAAATATCTAATTGTTTTATTTAACTAAGCCTATCCAACATAACTCGATGTAACGCAATCACGAAATCTAACGTGTCGTATCTCAACCTAAAAGAACTAAAGTTATTATAAACACAACGTAGAACAGGGTCTTAACTACTAGACGAAATTGGCCGAAAATGAGATGTTCAACATCTTCGATGTTGTTCGTGTATTGAAGGAGGAGGGTGAAAGTTACACCGGCCACACGTGCCCCCAACGGCGACCCGTGTCCCGGGGACAGTCGTCCCCCTAAGGTTACAGAGGTTAATACAAGTTCTGGTGACAAGTGTCACCGGCCACACGCGTCACCGGCGGTGACCCATGTCCCGGGGACAGTTGTCCCCTTAAGGTTACACAGGTTATTATAAGGGCATTGAGTTTAATCAGCTATTTACATAGTTTGCTTATTTTAAAACAGTAATAGTGTTGCGTTAGTAGCTTATGATACAATTAAAGAATAGTATTTACAAATTAAGTCTTAATTATTATTAGCTTAACTTAAACATTAAAATATAAGAGAACAAAAGCACGTGGTTATTTGTCTGAGGTTATGAGGGTACAGGTCTCAGTGACGAGTGTCCCTGGCGACACGAGTCTCCCAAGGGGGACCCGTGTCCCCGGGGACAATCGTCTCCGGACGTTACGGAGGTTGCTCTAGTGACATATTTGCGAAACAAAGGTTGATATTATGTAATGGCGGGATCATATTCTATTATCTTAGCTACTATCTATTATCTTATCATGCATTTTTTATTATTATATATTACAAGATTATATAAAGTTATCCTTATTTTTTTTTTTAATTTAAGGTTCACCAAACTGGACAATACACATATAAAACACTTAAAAAAAACTTATTTCACAATTTTAGAACAGTGTACGACCTTCTCGAGGTGAACACAACCTGCACCTAAAGTAGTGCCACAGTAAAAAACAAACCAAATAAAAATTATCTTATTTGTTTATTTATTTATTATACTTATTTATTATTGTTGTTATTATCTTAACCTAAAGTCCTTTATTAATGTCCCTTGGTCCCCGTTCCGGTGACGTCCGTTACCTGAGCAACATCCGTCACTGAGCAACGTTAGTCACTCAGCAACATCTGTCACTCAGTCACATTCGTCACCGTTACTGATACTGACTACTATTTATTATCTTTATTGTTATTATTGTTATTATTGTTATTGTCTTATTAACTACTATCTATTATCTTATTCTATTATCTTATTGTCTTACTAACTACTATCTATTATCTTATTGTCTTACTAACTACTATTACTCTCTTTTTTTTTAATATATATATATATATATATATATATATATATATATATATATATATATATATATATATATATATATATTTATGCCCAATTATACCTAATACCTTATCTTATTTATTATTATTGTTATTATTGTCTTAACCTGGAATCCTTTATTAATGTCCCCTTCCCGATGACGTCCGTGACCTGAGCAACATCTGTCACTGAGCAGCATTAGTCAATCAGCCACATTTGTCACTCAGCCACTTTCGTCACCGTTACTGATACTGACTGCTATCTATTATCTTAACATGTATTTTTATTGTTATATATTACAAAATTATACCTTAATTTATTTATTATTATTGTTATTATCTTAAACTAAAACACTTTGTTAATATCACTTGTTAATGTCATTTGGTTCCTGTCCCGGTGACGTCCGTACCCTGAGCAACATCTGTCACTGAGCAACATTAGTCACTCAGCCACATTTGTCACTCAGCCACATTTGTCACCGTTACTGAATTATAACCGGCTATATACAAAGCCTATACCAATCATTATATATATGCTACTCAGAATATCTAAATTCTGTTGAAAACTCTCTTGCCTTTAATGGCAACACCAAGATTTTTTGGTCCTATATAGCTTCAAAACGTAAATCTAAAGGCTCGATTCCCAGTGAAATGTACGTGGGTGGCACCAGACTCATGTCTCCAGAGTCAATTACCAATGCTTTCGCAGATACTTTCGCGTCAGTTTATATACCCGATGATCTTAATTCTGCATCAGATGGTTCGGGCATAGTTAACACTATTAACAGGGACACCACTTCTATTTGGCACCGAACCTTGGGTTTCATTGGTGTCACTCGGGCTTCTGTCGAGAAGAAACTAAAAACTCTTAATGTAAATAATTTGGCTCTTTTTTCTTCTGCGTTATCCGATGCTGTAGATTCAAAAATACAGATTGATGTAGTTTATACTGATATTAGTAAGGCCTTTGATCGTGTTAATCATAGATTACTCCTAAACAAACTGAACGAATTAGGCGTCTACGGCAGACTGTTGGAATGGCTTGGTTCTTATCTCGAACATAGATCTCAAAAGGTTATTGTGGGCGGACACGAGTCTAGGGCCTTTATGGCTCATTCGGAGGTCCCTCAGGGTTCACATCTGGGACCAGTACTATTTTTAGCATTTATAAACGACCTGGTGGACGCGATCAAGTATTTTGACTTTTCTCTCTTTGCTGACGACCTTAAAATATTCAAAAAAATCAAGGACTCCGCTGATTCAGCGCTTCTTCAGGATGATTTGACATCTGTTTTTAATTGGACTGAGAGGAATAGACTCCAACTAAATATAAACAAGTGTAAACATATAAAATTTACTAAGAAAATTGCGCCAATTTTAACTTCTTACAATATTAATGGCAACATTATTGGGGAGGTTTGCAATATACGAGATCTCGGGGTTATTTTCGATGGGAAATTATCATTTCACACACACTACGACAAAGTTATTGCCAAATCACTAAAAACACTTGGCTTTATTTGGCGAAATGGCAAAATATTTAAGAATATTCGCGCGCTAAAAATACTCTTTTTTGCGATGGTTCGTTCCAAATTAGAGTATTGCTCCAGTATATGGAACCCCTTTTATCAATGCCACATTGACAGGATCGAAAAAGTTCAAAAACAATTTCTATATTACTTGACTCTCCATCAGGGTAAGCTTAAATCGCTGTTAACATACGATGACCGCTTACACTACTTTAATATGATTTCGCTACAAGATCGGCGCTGGTTGACAGATCAGATATTTCTTTATAAAATAGTGAATGGCATCTTCAACTGTCCCGAGCTGTTGGCTCAGGTTAATTTGTGCGTCCGTGGACCTGCCCGGTGTGTCTGGGTGGGCGGAGAGATGAACTCCGACACGGCGCGTCCCCAGGTGGCGGATAGGGGAATGCCCGCGGTATCTAGTGATTGCCTTCGGGCATTGGCTAGGTATGGTGGGTAGGAGCTTGCTCCCGCGGACCAAACATACATATCGTAATCCCATTCTGAGTGTCGTGGATCACGTCTCGCGGCTCAGAAAGGGACCGAGGGTCTTGGCTTAGCCGCCCGGACCGCGAGGAAGAACACCTCTATAAAAATTACCCCGAATCCCAAGCGATAGCGCGTCGTGAGGGGATGCATGGCTGATGGGAGGTTCAGTCGTTAACGCGCTCGCCCGCAGGGTACCAGCCGCCCCCCTGGGGGCGTTAAGCCTCAGGCTTACCCGGGCACAGGGGGCACTGCTCGGGTGGACCTGTTATTTCCCCCATGATCGTGGGAACAAAATGAGTAGCCAAAAACCCAAAACCCCTAGAGATAAGTTAAAATTAGATTTAAGTTTAGATTTAAGTGATAGAGAAGGAGGGCCCCCCCATGTGCGCATGGAGAGGGCGGATACGCCGATGGCGCCTGGTAGCAGTGACTCGCACGGGATTTGGATGGTGGGCAGCGAGTCCGATGCCGCCGGGCCGTCAACGGCTAACGTGAAGTCGCCCGCCGCGGGCGTGATTACGCGCGCAGCGAAGGCGCGCGTGGGAGTGAAGCCAACGCGTTTGGCGTCGAGTACGGATGACAGTCTCGTCACTATCCCCTCTCCGGTATTACCTCGGGTGTTACTAGAGAGAATGGATACGATACTGTCATCTGATACCGACGGCAACCTGTCGACTGACGACACAGCGTGGCGTGACAGGAGGAAGCGGCCGCGAGGGCACCTGAGCCAGGAATCGGACGGCGCACCGTCCGACGAAGACCTCTATATGTCCTCGCCGTCGACATCAAAAAGAAGTGGGAGCAAGCGGGGACGTGGACGCCGGCCTACGTGGCAGCAACGTGGCCAGTTTCTTGGCCTGGATAAGCCGGAGGTGGACCCCCCCGCCTTGGAAAGACAAGAGCCCGAGCTCGAGGCCGAAGACGAGGTGGCGGCCATGAGCCAGAAGGCCCGTGCCCTTAGGCCCTTGGGCCGAGCTCAAAGAGAGGAGTTTGGTCGGGCTCTCGGAGACCCATTCAACGAGACCGTTGATGACCTCCGGGAGAACATCATCGATGACACGGGGATCATCCGCACCGTCGCCTTGAAGTCGGCGAACCTAAAAGGGACGTTCGTCCGTTCCTTGAAGGAGGCGGCGGATCGGATCGAAGACCGGGCCAGAGCTCTGGCCGGTTGCTCCGTGTCATCCGAGACAGAGAAGTTGACGGTGGAGGTGAGGGCCCTCCAAAGAGAAAACTCTCGTCTTCGCGCGGAGATGGCGAGCCTCCATAAGGAGTTTGCGGCCTTCCGTGCGGAGGTGGAGTTGGAGCGAGCACGAACCGCTTTACCACCCCCACCGTCACCACAACCGGAGTTACCAGTGAGGGAGGAAGTTCGGGAACAGCCTCTCACCCAGGAAGACATCATGCGCACAGTGCGCAACATTGTCGACGCTAGGCTGGAGGGGAGTCTGCTCCCGGACAGACCGAGACCGTCCCTCCAACACGAGAGACGGTCCATGGACACGACGCCGCCGGAGCCGATGCCGGTCACCACGGAAAATACACCCGAGGTGCCTCCGGCGTCGGCCAAACCAGCAAAAGGGAAAGGGAAAGGGAAGAAGACCAAGGGAGCAAAGGGACCCACCCCCGCGGCTTCTCAACGGCCTGATCCCCGCCCATTGCCTCCGGCACCCGCTAGTCTCGATGCGGCATGGTCGGAGGTGGTGAGGCGAAATAAGAAGAAGCCGACAGGGAAGGGGAAGGGTATCAATCCCCCTCCCCAAATACCCGAACGCCCGGCTAAACCCGGAAAGAAGGCCCCAAAAAAGCCGGGGCAGAAAAAGGTGGCGCCTAAGGCCCGTAGGCCGGCGGCCAAGAATCTTCGACCCCCTCGCTCGGCGGCCATAGTTTTACAACTAGAGCCGGAGTCTGCAGAGCGGGGTCGGACCTACAAGGAGGTGCTTACCGAGGTCACATCCAAGATTAAGCTGGCTGACCTCGGTATTACGGACATCAAGTTCAGGCTTGCCAAGACTGGAGCGCGCATCCTGGAGGTGTCGGGGACGGACAACGGCGAGAAAGCGGATGCCCTCGCCGCTGCGATTCGGCAGGCTCTTCCTGCTGGAGACGTGCGGGTCACCAGACCGGTCAAACGCATTGAACTCCGCGTTTCCGGTCTGGACGACTCGGTAACCAGTAGGGAGGTGGCTGCCAAAGTCGCCGAATTTGGAGGCTGTTCGGAGGAAGCCGTCACTGTCGGAGAGATTCGACAAGCTCCCTCCGGCACCGGCACCGCCTGGGTACGCTGTCCAGTCGCGGCTGGAAAGAAGCTGGCGCTTGAAGAGCGCCTCCTTGTAGGATGGGTTGCTGCCAGGGTCACCCTGCTGCCGCCCAGACCACTGCGGTGCTACCGCTGTCTACAGGTGGGACATGTAGGCAGGCTGTGCACCGCGGAGGTCGATCGCAGCCGGCACTGCTACCGGTGCGGCCTTCCCGGCCACATCGCAGCCAAGTGCTCCGGCGAGCCTCGGTGTCTTTTGTGCGCCGAGGCCGGAAAACCGGCCGGGCACCGGTTGGGGGCTGGGTCTTGCACCGCCCCCAAGAAACCGCCGAGGAGGGCGCCACCCAAAGCTGCCACCGTCGCTCCGGTACGCTTGGTGTTCGGCGCATCACAGCCCGCTGTGCCCAGAGCGGGTATGGACGTGTCCTAGGGTTGCGTGGCCGGCTTGCTCCACTCCCTCTGAACCTAGTAGCAGAGGCAGTGTTGAGGCAGGCCGGCCAACCCCCAGGATCACCTTCGTGTCTCTGATAGAGAGGCACGGGGAGGGAAGGCGCGTTTGGTCGCTCCGGCGCGCCTTCAAATGGAACGAGCAGGTCGCCATTGCACCTTGGCGATGCCGCGGCGGGGTTAAAGGATAAAGCCTTGGCGATGCCTTACCCCGCCACCGCGGAGCGGAGTGGGCCCTGGGGTTTTAGTGGGTAGGGGCCATTCTGGCCGAGTCCCACACTCCCCGCGCCGCCTGCACGCCCAGGCGCGGGGGTGCGTAAATGCATTTCCCCAGGTTAAAAAAAAAAAAAAAAAAAAAAAAAAAAAAAAAAAGGTTAATTTGTGCGTTCCTCGTGGTTCTTCTAGATTGTGTAACCTTAGACCATTGACTACTAAGCGATGCAGATCCAATGTGGGCTGGAAAGACGTAATGACTAGGATATGCCGCGACCACAATTTGATGTGGGCGGCAGCTGGTATCGATTTGCATCATTGCTCACTCAATACTTTTAAAAAGGAGTTGCTGCAGTACAGAACTGATTCTGGGCACAGATAATATAATACATCAAACATACCATCTTGAAGATATGCGTAAGCAGCCTATTTTCGGAACTTTTTATGAAGAAGAACTTCAGAAGACCAATTATCCGGATGTGTATTTAATTGAAAAAGTTTTAAAAAAGAAAGGAAGCAAATTATTCGTTAAATGGTTAGGGTTACCTTACAACGAAAACAGCTGGATTGATAAATCCTCAGTAGTAAGGTAAGAAGTTCATAAACAACTTCATAACATTACCCATTTTACCTCAAGTCATGCAAGGTGGTGGACTCGTTAACGACCTAATAAATAACTTACCTTTTGAGATTCATTTTCCGGGATATAATTATTGTGGACCAGGGACAAAACTTCAGAAACGTTTACAAAGAGGTGACCGAGGGATGAACAAGTTGGACGAAGCTTGCATGTATCACGATATTGCCTACACGAATAATACAGATTTACCTAATCGACACAAAGTAGACTTGCGATTGCTTGACATGGCTAAGCAAAGGTCAAAAGCAAAAGATGCCGGGAAAGGTGAAAACTAGTCTCATGGCTAGTCAGTAAAGCAATGAAAGCTAAAGTAAAATCAGGTTGGGGTGTTAAATCATTCAAACATTTTGTCTCAAAAATTCGTTCACATGTCAAAAAATTAAAACCAAAAAACCAAAAATCCCACATAAATTTGGCTTATACAACTGCTAAAAGAATGTTTCCACTTGGTAGGCAAATCAGATTGCCGCGAGTAATACCAATACCTAAAACTGGAGGAATATTACCGCTAATTCCCATATTTGCGGGCTTGTCAGCTTTGGGTGCTTTGGCGGGAGGTGCGTCTGGAATCGCAAAAACTGTTAATGATTATAAATCTGCCTAGAAGAATTTGCAGGAAACAGAACGTCATAATAAAACCATGGAGGCTATAGCATTGGGAAAAGGCTTGTATATAAAGCCCTATAAAAGCGGCAAAGGTTTATTTGTAAAAGCTTCAAAAAACTAATTAAGCTACCTAATCGTGCTTTGACCAATGTAGACATTTTAAAGTATGCAGCAGATATACCGTATTTCCGTGGTGTGTACATGAAAGATGAACTACCCAGAAGTCCGAGGAAGATTGAATGCGGTATCCGTTAACTTAGATGATTCAAAAAATGAAGGAACACATTGGGTAGCTTATACAAAATGTAATAATTACTGTGAATATTTTGATAGTTATGGTGATCTAAAACCACCATTTGAATTAGTGAAATACTTAAAAAATATGGATATTTTTATAACTATAACAGATATCAAAACTTCAATACCGTTAATTGTGGTCATTTATGTTTAAAATATTTATGGAAATTTTGGAATAAAAAAGTATAAAACAATACCTTTTCTTTTACTTATGCCATTTACAAAATGTCTTTGACACTATCAATTACTGGGAACTCATCAATTTTCTGCAAATGTTGCCCGCCACTGGTGGCGTACGCCGCATGCGATGGATGAGAACCCAAAATGCCAACGTCATGAGAGCGTACTTTAGGTCGATAGGGGGTGAAACCGGCGAAACGGGATTCCGGGCGAGGCTGCCCCTGGAATTCCAGCTGCTTGAACCGGATATATCCGTCACGGAGCAAAACTTGTCGGATCGAGTTCGTTTCATCCAGCGGAGGGGACTCTTCTCCGCTGAGGAACTCGATCAACTTCGTCCTGAAGCCGGCCACCACTCTGCACGGACACAGAATAATGAGGCGATAGCCACGGAATCCGCTACTCTGCGGGATAGTCGTGACATACCGCACGTCGCCTCAACAGTCACTGAGGTCGACGCAGAGTTGGAAGAACCGGCTACCCAGGACATAGAGCAAATGAGGAGGATTTTCGATGAGGCGATTTTAGAAATGAGAGACTTGCCGCTGGAGCTTAGGCCAAGTATCCCTCGAATACCCCTAAGCCGCCGAAATAGAGATGTCGTGAGGGCCGTTAATAATATGCTACAGCCACTACTAGAGAACAGCCCGGACCTCAGTGATGCAGACTCGGTCCTCTTTGGCGCTGCTACGGCTGTGTGCCGGTTCATAGGCGCAAAATTTCCGGTACGGAACCAGCCAGCACAGCATCGAGAGCGAGAACCAGCCTGGAGAAGGAGGATAGAGTCACGGATTGCTGGGGCCAGGGCCCTTATCGGCAGGCTTCAGGTCTGGCAACAGGAGGCCAAGAGTCGTGCGCACCGTCAGAGCTGCGTTTGCCGGGTCAAATTTTGACCAGCTACATATAACTGAGCGTGATCTGACAGTGCGCATTGATGACTTGAAGCAGCGCATAGCTGCTTGGGGGAAGCGGATCCGCCGCTACTCCGAGCGAGTGGCAAGGTTCTGTGAGAACTGCCTCTTCGCGAGTGACCAGAGGAAGTTCTATCAATCTATAGAGCAGCGTGGTATATGTGCTGCGGGTGAGCGACCGGACAAAGCCGCTTTAATAGAGTTCTGGCGTAGTGTCTGGTCTCGACCTGTGATCCACCACGAGGGCGAGTGGATGGATGGCGTGAAGAAAGCGTGTGCTAACTTGCAATTGATGGAACCCATTACAATCAGTGAGGAAGATGTGCGCTCTGCGACCCAAAGAGCTCCAAACTGGAAAACCCCGGGAATCGATGGGGTGCACATATACTGGTTGAAATGGTTTCCATCCTGCCACGCTGCCCTGGCGCGTCAGTTCCAGGAGGCCCTCGAGCAGCGCTGTATCCCGAGCTTCCTCACTTCTGGAGTTACTCATTTAGCTCCCAAGTCTGAGCGCACCTCTGACCCATCACAATACCGCCCTATCACGTGCCTCTGTACCATCTACAAGGTACTGACATCCGTTTTGAAGACCAAGATTGCCCGCCATGTTGAGTATAACCTCATTATGGCGGTCAACCAGAACGGATGCAGGGGTGGAAGTCGAGGTGCCAAGGAGCTCCTCCTCATAGATGCGGTTGTTGGCAAATTGGTCCGACGTAACCGACGAAACTTCTCCGCTGCCTGGATAGACTATAAAAAAGCGTTTGACTCGGTGCCCCACTCGTGGCTGGCGAGGATCCTTGAACTTTATAAGGTGGATGCCACGGTTCGCGGATTCCTCGAGGCCTGCATGGGGCAATGGAGTACGACTCTCAGTCTATCTGGTGAGCGATTGTCGGATACGGAGGACCGGATTGAGATAAGAAGGGGGATATTCCAGGGCGACTGTCTGAGCCCACTCTGGTTCTGCCTGTCTCTGAATCCGCTCAGTGTCATGCTAGATAAAACAGGGACGGGCTTTCAGTTTCGAAGAGGGAGTATGAAGTTGACGCACCTTCTCTACATGGATGATCTCAAGCTGTTTGCCTCCAGCGCCACAAGGCTGGAGGAGTTGCTGACAGTCACACAGCAGTTCAGCGACTCCATCTGCATGGGGCTGGGCGCGGACAAGTGTGCATTTCTCCATGTGGAGAGGGGTCGTATAGTACGTTCCTCAGAGGTTGCTGTAGAGGGCGGCATCCGTGCACTCTCCGAGACTGAAACATACCGTTACCTGGGTATGGCACAAAACATGGGTGTGGAGGAGAAGCAAGTGAAGGACGCCGTGCGGGAGTCTTTCTTTGGCCGCCTTACTAAAGTGCTCAAAAGCCATTTGTCGGGCGGCAACAAGGTCAAGGCCTTCAACGGCTGGGTGATGCCTGTCCTTCTCTACACCTTTGCTGTACTCAGGTGGTCTCAGACCGAATTAGACGCCCTGGATCGAAAAGTCCGAACCACTCTGACACTCCACAGAATGCACCACCCGAGATCGACAGTGATGAGGTTGTACTTGCCACGTAAGAATGGTGGGCGTGGTTTTCTTAGCGCCACCACCTTACACAATCGTGAAGTGTGCAGCCTCCGTAGCTACTTCCTGACGAAATCAGAGAGTGAGCTGCATAAAGCTGCCATAGAGTGTGACAATGGACTGACCCCCTTGTCCCTGGCCACCGAGGACTGGCAAGCTCCGCAAATACTAAGCACCCAGGACCGCGAGGCAGTATGGAAAGAGAAAGAGCTGCACGGGAGGTTTTATACGGCTCTCAGAGAGGCCCATGTGGACCATAATGCCTCCGTGCATTGGCTGCGCTTTAGTGACCTCTTTGGGGAAACCGAGGGGTTTGTCTGTGCAATACAGGACCAAATTGTCAGGACGAACAACCATCGCAGGTTTATTCTAAAGGACTGCACAGTGGATATCTGTCGGTCGTGCCGTCATCCAGGCGAGACTATCCGCCATATTACCTCTGGTTGTTCGACTCTTGCTAACACTGAGTACCTGCACAGACATAACCAAGCAGCCAAAATACTCCACCAAGAGCTCGCTCTAAAGTACGGTCTCGTGACTCCTAGGGTGCCGTATTACAAGTATGTGCCGGAGCCAGTTCTCGAAAACGACCGCATCCGGCTCTACTGGGACCGGTCCATTATCACTGACAGGACTCTACCCTCTAATAAACCTGACATAGTGATGATGGACCGGGAGCAATCAAAGGTGTTTTTGGTGGATATCACCATTCCGCATGACGGGAACCTCGTCAAAGCCGAACGATATAAATTCGCCAAATATCTCGAACTGGCAGATGAAGTAACCGAAATGTGGCGGGTGGAATCCACTGAAATCGTCCCGATTGTCGTATCGACGAACGGGTTAGTTCCAACCAGCCTGCAACGATACCTGCGGCGGTTGGATGTCCGTGCTGGACCGGTTACGGAGGCAATCCAGAAGGCGGTCTTGCTTGACAATGCCCTAATTGTCCGTCGGTTTCTCAACCTACCGACTTAAAAACCCTTAGCGTTTGTTTTCGCCGCGCTAAGGAGTCATCCTACGCCATCTTTTCCTTCAAAAAAGACGGTCAGTAGTGAACATCAATAATAATAATAATAATAATAATAATAATAATAAGTAGGCGTAGGGATGTGAGTAGGCGTAGGGATGTGAGTAGGCGTAGGGATGTGAGTAGGCGTAGGGATGTGACGGTAGGCGTAGGGATGTGACGACCCCATCGCCCACTGGAGGAGTAACTGCGTGGCTGGCAGTAGCCCCTCCAGTGCAGTCAGTCGGTACCTAGGTGATGTGGTGTAGGAGCCGTGCTACATCGCCGTTACCCAGGGAATTGGGTGCTCTAACGGTCACCCCAGGGGAAATGAGCGACCCCCTGAGTGTATGAGCTCAATAGTAATGATGGCACAAAATAATGAGAGTATACGCATAGGGTCGCTGCCCGGGGGTCGCCGGGGCGCGCCCAGTCGCCAGGCTGGTGCTGGGCGTGGCAGAGAGCGAGCCAGCCAGCGATCAGGCCACCCACCAGGCCCGTCATCGCCATCATTGCCACCAGATGGCTTGGCAGCTGCAGGGCCCTCAGGGACTCAGCAAATGTTGCCCGCCACTGGTGGCGTACGCCGCATGCGATGGACGAGAATCCAAAATGCCAACGTCATGCGAGCGTATTTTAGGTCGATAGGGGGTGAAACCGGCGAAACGGGATTCCGGGCGAGGCTGCCCCTGGAATTCCAGCTGCTCGAACCGGATATATCCGTCACGGACCAAAACTTGTCGGATCGAGTTCGGTTCATCCAGCGGAGGGGAATCTTCTCCGCTGAGGAACTCGATCAACTTCGTCGTGAAGCCGGCCACCACTCTGCACGGACACAGAATAATGAGGCGACAGTCACGGAATCCGCTACTCTGCAGGATAGTCGTGACATACCGCACGTCGCCCCAACAGTCACTGAGGTCGACGCAGAGTCGGAAGAACCGGCTACCCAGGACATAGAGCGATTGAGGAGGATTTTCGATGAGGCGATTTCAGAAATGAGAGACTTGCCGCTGGAGCTTAGGCCAAGGATCCCTCGAATACCCCTAAGCCGCCGAAATAGAGATGTTGTGAGGGCCGTTAATAATATGCTGCAGCCATTACTACAGAACAGCCCGGACCTCAGTGATGCAGACTTGGTCCTCTTTGGCGCTGCTACGGCTGTGTGCCGGTTCATAGGCGCAAAATTTCCGGTACGGAACCAGCCAGCACAGCAGCGAGAGCGAGAACCAGCCTGGAGAAGGAGGATAGAGTCACGGATTGCTGGGGCCAGGGCCGTCATCGGCAGGCTCATCTGCTTCAGGTCTGGCAACAGGAGGCCAAGAGTCGTGCGCACCGTCAGAGCTGCGTTTGCCGGGTCAAATGTTGACCCGCTACATATAACTGAGCGTGATCTGACAGTGCGCATTGATGACTTGAAGCAGCGCATAGCTGCTTGGGGGAAGCGGATCCGCCGTTACTCCGAGCGAGTGGCAAGGTTCTGTGAGAATCGCCTCTTCGCGAGTGACCAGAGGAAGTTCTATCAGTCTATAGAGCAGCGTGGTATATGTGCTGCAGGTGAGCGTCCGGACAAAGCCGCCTTAATAGGGTTCTGGCGTAGTGTCTGGTCTCGACCGGTGATCCACCACGAGGGCGAGTGGATGGATGGCGTGAAGGAAGCGTGTGCTAACTTGCAATTGATGGAACCCATTACAATCAGTGAGGAAGATGTGCGCTCTGCGACCCGGAGAGCTCCAAACTGGAAAACCCCGGGAATCGATGGGGTGCACATGTACTGGTTGAAATGGTTTCCATCATGCCACGCTGCTCTGGCGCGTCAGTTCCAGGAGGCCCTCGAGCAGCGCTGTATCCCGAGCTTCCTCACTTCTGGAGTTACTCATTTAGCTCCCAAGTCTGAGCGCACCTCTGACCCATCACAATACCGCCCTATCACGTGCCTCTGTACCATCTACAAGGTACTGACATCCGTTTTGAAGACCAAGATTGCCCGCCATGCTGAGGATAACCTCATTATGGCGGTCAACCAGAACGGATGCAGGGGTGGAAGTCGAGGTGCCAAGGAGCTCCTCCTCATAGATGCGGTTGTTGGCAAATTGGTCCGACGTAACCGACGAAACTTCTCCGCTGCCTGGATAGACTATAAAAAAGCGTTTGACTCGGTGCCCCACTCGTGGCTGGCGAGGATCCTTGAACTTTATAAGGTGGATGCCACGGTTTGCGGATTCCTCGAGGCCTGCATGGGGCAATGGAGTACGACTCTCAGTCTATCTGGTGAGCGATTGTCGGATGCGGAGGACCGGATTGAGATAAGAAGGGGGATATTCCAGGGCGACTGTCTGAGCCCACTCTGGTTCTGCCTGTCTCTGAATCCGCTCAGTGTCATGCTAGATAAAACAGGGACGGGCTTTCAGTTTCGGAGAGGGAGTATGAAGTTGACGCACCTTCTCTACATGGATGATCTCAAGCTGTTTGCCCCCAGCGCCACGAGGCTGGAGGAGTTGCTGACAGTCACAAAGCGGTTCAGCGACTCCATCTGCATGGGGCTGGGCGCGGACAAGTGTGCATTTCTCCATGTGGAGAGGGGTCGTATAGTACGTTCCTCAGAGGTTGCTGTAGAGGGCGGCATCCGTGCACTCTCCGAGACTGAAACATACCGTTACCTGGGTATGGCACAAAACATGGGTGTGGAGGAGAAGCAGGTGAAGGACGCCGTGCGGGAGTCTTTCTTTGGCCGCCTTACTAAAGTGCTCAAAAGCCATTTGTCGGGCGGCAACAAGGTCAAGGCCTTCAACGGCTGGGTGATGCCTGTCCTTCTCTACACCTTTGCTGTACTCAGGTGGTCTCAGACCGAATTAGACGCCCTGGATCGAAAAGTCCGAACCACTCTGACACTCCACAGAATGCACCACCCGAGATCGTCAGTGATGAGGTTGTACTTGCCACGTAAGAGTGGTGGGCGTGGTTTTCTTAGCGCCACCACCTTACACAATCGTGAAGTGTGCAACCTCCGTAGCTACTTCCTGACGAAATCAGAGAGTGAGCTGCATAAAACTGCCATAGAGTGTGACAGTGGACTGACCCCCTTGTCCCTGGCCACCGAGGACTGGCAAGCTCCGCAAATACTAAGCACCCAGGACCGCGAGGCGGTATGGAAAGAGAAAGAGCTGCATGGGAGGTTTTATACGGCTCTCAGAGAGGCCCATGTGGACCTTAATGCCTCCGTGCATTGGCTGCGCTTTGGTGACCTCTTTGGGGAAACCGAGGGGTTTGTCTGTGCAATACAGGACCAGATTGTCAGAACGAACAACCATCGTAGATTTATTCTAAAGGACGGCACAGTGGATATCTGTCGGTCGTGCCGTCATCCAGGCGAGACTATCCGCCATATTACCTCTGGTTGTTCGACTCTTGCTAACACTGAGTACCTGCACAGACATAACCAAGCAGCCAAAATACTCCACCAAGAGCTCGCTCTAAAGTACGGTCTCGTGACTCCTAGGGTGCCGTATTACAAGTATGTGCCGGAGCCAGTTCTCGAAAACGACCGCATCCGGCTCTACTGGGACCGGTCCATTATCACTGACAGGACTCTACCCTCTAATAAACCTGACATAGTGATGATGGACCGGGAGCAATCAAAGGTGTTTTTGGTGGATATCACCATTCCGCATGACGGGAACCTCGTCAAAGCCGAACGAGATAAGTTCGCCAAATATCTCGAACTGGCAGATGAGGTAACCGAAATGTGGCGGGTGGAATCCACTGAAATCATCCCGATTGTCGTATCGACGAACGGGTTAGTTCCAACCAGCCTGCAACGACACCTGCGGCGGTTGGATGTCCGTGCTGGACCGGTTACGGCGGCAATCCAAAAGGCGGTCTTGCTTGACAATGCCCGAATTGTCCGTCGGTTTCTCAACCTACCGACTTAACAACCCTTAGCGTTTGTGTTCGCCGCGCTAAGGAGTCATCCTACGCCATCTTTTCCTTCAAGAAAAGACGGTCAGTAGTGAGCATCAAAAATAATAATAATAACAAAAACAACAAAAACAACAAAAATAATACTGGTAATAATTATTATGGTAGCAATAAATTGATGATAAAAATAATAGTAATAATGATATTTGGACATAGATAAGCAATAGTATGTTAACCCACACTGGAGAAATTTTGAGTAAATTAAAGTTTTTAAATTATAGCGCCATTTTGTTTCAACATTTTTATGTTCAATATTTAGTTACATATTTAAAAAATGTAATAAGCTAAACATATAATTAAAAAACGCTCTCTAACTTTCAATAAATTGTTTTGAATCAATAACTTCGTTTTGTGGGTTAACATGTTATTGCTTATCTGCATCCATTTATCACTATGATTATTATTATTGTCGTTATATTATTGAACATTGAAGTACTGAGTTTGAATTTACAATCCGGAGACACGTTAGTGTCTCGCGCCAAGTAAACGTCCAACATATGGCGTGAGACAACGTGTCTCTATTCTCAATTCATATGTCAACATAACCTCCTCACATATTTGGGTCTATTTTTTTTATTATTGCCAAGACACTGTCACTTCACACTATTTTCAATAAGTTTATTTTTACGGATTTTACACATATTACAAAAAATTATTGGGTCTGAACAAATATTTAATAAATTTCAAGAATGAAAATTTTTGCCTGCGCCTGTTTTCGATTCTACGAGAGATTTTACAAATTTAGGGTGAATTTTGTTATTTCGAAGTGGGTAGCACTTAATCTTTATATACTAACTATACTTGCTTTAGTATAGGTACTAAAACTTTAGCACCCATAAGTAGTTAGTATAGTATACTAAGAAAAAATTGTATAATGGAAAGAAAGATATAGGTGGCATTTCAGGCGAATTGAGCGGAAATTTTAAATAGAGATATTCTTTTCAAAACACATAATAAATAATTATTTCTACGAATTGTGTTATTCATTAACAACAATATGATAATATCAATAAATATTGATAATAATAATAATAACAAAAACAACAAAAATAATACTGGTAATAATTATTATGGTAGCAATAAATTGATGATAAAAATAATAGTAATAATGATATTTATCACTATGATTATTATTATTGTCATTATATTATTGAGCATTGAAGTACTGAGTTTGAATTTACAATTTCCTTAATTACAAAAATTGTTAAAAAAAATTTTAAATTTATTTGAAATGGAAAGCTTCCAATTGATAATTTAGTTTATCAATGCGAACCAAAGAGTATTTATTACTCGGCTTATTTATATAAAATTTATTAATATTACTAGATTCTGTAAGAAGAATGAAATTTTAATTCATATATATTATAATCTTATGAACATTTAATTTCCACGGGAAAAGTACAAATTTTGAATTAAATTTTTTTTTATTTGAAAAAATGTTAAAATTTCTTTTTTCTAGAATTAACAATCAAACATTTTCACATATGCATTATTTTAAATTATATTTTCTAGTTAATTTTTCAATCAAATTGAGCGGAAGTTTTAAATGATGATTTAACAAAATAATAAAATCATGGTAATAAATTAATCATGGTAATAATAACTTCATGATTTTTACAGTGAAAGCTGTTAAAAGTCACCGTAGTTATGTCTCAATTTCTCATAAAACGCCAACAAGAGTGAGAAAGATAACCTAGTGTAACTTACCCCCCTCGCGCGACTTTCTCCGATCTACTTCTTACTACGATGATCTCTAATTTGGCCTGATTGTCTAGTGGTTAGGACTCTAACTTCGTTGTGTGCAGTAACCTATGATCCTTTTAGGTTGAGATTGAACTATCGTCTTAGTATTTGCATCATAGTTTTTGCTTGGTTAAGTTTATAGCTAAGATTCTAAAGTTAATACATGAACGATCTCTAATTTATGCTTAGCGAATACACGGACGGTTTTAGATTAGTACACGGACGAATCCCTATTTTTATTGCTTTCGTACGACCTCTTTCCTAACTTTAGGTGGATGATCTATTTTTAATCTATTTATGTGGATGATCTAGTTTTGTTAGTTTGTTTGTGACGACCTGCCTCCCTAACATTCTATCGATGTTTTATCTATTAGTTTGTTTTCCGGCCTAATCTATTGGCTTGTAGGCTAAGTTTGGATAATCTTGACCCTTATGTTTGTCTATCCCTATAATCTGTTTTAGTTTGTGTTTGTCGGTTTAACCCCGGTCAACATCTCGTCAAAAGCTACCATTCCTGGCTCAGATGGCTCAGACATTGCCAGGACGCATAAATATATTTAATAAACCACCCAGACGATTCTATTCCAAGGTCGACCAGATTTTGTCCCCTCAGCATGACGCAAGCATTGACCACAGGAACCTCAAGTACTACGTGAAATGATTGTTGGCACTGCAACCAATCCCGACGTCAAACCGAAGGTAAGGCTTCCAGTTAATACATAAGTATTCGCCGGAAGGTGGTATAGCCCCTCCTGCGCTATTCCACGGTGATGACCATCCAGCACAATGCCTTCGTCACCTCCCCCAACCTGTTTCACAAGGTAGAGGATCATTCTAGATGGTTGCATCTAAGATCATTCACCAGCGTCCGTTTCAGGAATCCAGTGAGGAGACTGTACGTCCCCAGTCCGAAGACTACCGCCGCGTTGGAGCCATGGTGAGCCCTTGAATATGTGCCAGCCCGAAGACCAGGGTTGGGTGGGACCACCACAAACCAAACCCCAGCACAGTGATCCAAAATTGTATGTGTGTGTTATCGGAGACCAATCTCTCCCTGGGACCTGGAACTTCAGCTGATGAACTCTCTGTCATACTGCAAGCAGTGAGGCCGTAGCCTAGCCGTAGCTGTAGAGTTGAATGGCTCTCTCTCCCCTGTGAACCCACTCGGGCATCCAACTCGTTCTGCCACATCAGAACATTGGCAAGCACATCGTGTTGAAAAACACAAAGGTTGCCGAGAATCTAGCGTCAGCGACGAGGTCGCCAACAGCCGATCCCCCAGCCTCTGCACAACGGTCTCGATCGCAAAGCGCAGGGACCTACGTAAGCATACATGTGGTTGCGAGTCACAGTAGCTCCAGTCTGTCTCCGCAGCCAGCAATCGAGCCACAGAGCGCATTGGCCCATCGATAATATTTGTAATAAAAAGAAAGGTAAAACAGAAAGAAGAGCGAGCAACCCTTCCCTGGTGTAGGAGAGGGCCGGCATCTCCAGTCAGCCGCATCGGTGATATGTAGATTGAATAACACGGAAGGCGTTGTTATTCAAGGTAAGGTACAAGGCGCACAACGAAACTCGTCACGGCGCAGATGACTCAAGGCGCGGATTTTTACCCATCTACGCCATCATACGCTCGCGACGTGCAATGTCCAACCGTTCAAGATTAGAGTTCCGTTTGCTTCGAGCCTATTTGGTACTGTGATTTGAAGATCCTTCCTCGTGACTAATGTTTTCAGGTCTACGCTCGAGATATCCTAACGGACGTCAAGTGCACTGACAGACCTTCGCACAAAAACATTAAACCACTCTGCGCTATCGCTCGCTCAACAAGACTATTCGTAACGAACCGTCTTTTGTAATGATAAAAATCAATACAAATATTCTACTCAAAGCATCTCGTTCACGAAGCACATCGGCCCACATACGCTTTCATGCGACCACCAAGTATCACAATCGCGCATGCTCGCCTCTGCACAACGCAATCAGGACACAATGCGTAATGACGAAACTTCCAGGTCGCGTGTACGAATCCTTGCACAAACCGATAAATCGTTCTGCGCGCAGACCGCTCGACCACGACGTACTTTGCATGAATATTATTTATTAAAAAATTTGTATGAGAAAATAAATTTTATGTTTGATAAATGTGCAATAATATTATATTTATTGTCCCTTAGACGTTCCCTCCCCAGCGCATTCGTTTATTATTACACTATTATCAATTTACTTTCCCAACAAACTTTTGTCGTCAGGACATTTTTTACCTCCGTATTCCCCGTAGATATACGGCTCGTGGATACTGGCGGTGCGTTCAGCCCTGTATTCCGAGACGCCTGCATGGGGGGATTCGCGTTTTCTAACTTGCTCCTATACTCTCGAAATTCAATATACATTTGGTATTCCCTAATACAAGCACTTTCCTTCATATAATATTTTGTCCTAACTTCTTTAGTTTAGGAGTTATTATTGATAAACGTACTAAAACTTGTTTTCGATGTTATTTGAACCGCAACGTCCTCTAATATGTTTTAAATGTAATTTTATAGGTGTATTTTATTATCTTCTATACTTTAATAATTATTTAAGATTATAATTATAACCAAAAAAATTTTGTAGGACCTTATGGGTCGTCACAATCCCCCCCCAAAGTTTAATGGAACACTGTGGAATTTAACTTTCAATCTCCTAACGCCGCCTAAGTGTGTTATAAATTTATTTTGGTTTTTTGGGAAACGACCGCCCCAACGCCCCTCCAACCACATTCACTGGTAACCAATACAACACTGAAACGCATTAACCGATCTCTGAACGTTGTTATCTCTAAATTGATATTTTTATTTTATTTCGTTGAACGAAAAAATTCTGATGACGTTATTTAACCGCAAGTTGTTAGTATTAAATTTCGAATTATACTGATACGCCAATTGAATGTGATTGAGTCATTTCTCCCTGACCCAATTTATTTAATCAAAATAAATTTACAATCACATTATTATTTTAGGTTACATAAGTTGTTTAGTTATATTAATCTAAATCAAATAAGTTGTTTACATCTTATACCTAACTTACATTAGTTTGACATTTATTAGTTACTAACACTTTTATTTATTTATAGTATTTATATAAATTAATTGCGTTATAATTTCCTTTCAAGGTTCCGGTGTTTACGTCGTGTAACGTGTATACATTATTAAAAAGCACCGCAGCCACTACATAAGGACCCTCATATAGAAACTCAAACTTTTTAGTCTCTTTCCTATCCTTAACAGACCTATTGTCCTTCCGAATTTTTACCAAGTCTCCTACTTGAAACAAAATTAATCTGTGTTTTCTGTCATATTTCGAGCGACGCATTAAGCTTGCATTTTTCAGATTTTCCCGAACTAAATTTCTAACACGTTCTAAATTCAAAGGTTCTCTTTCGAGTTTAAGTTTATCGTCGAATGAAATTTTATTCGATTCGCCGTACATAATTTCACACGGTGTGAAGCCTGTACTATCGTGATGACTATTATTATATAATTCCTCCAAGGCTGGTAGATAGTTGGCCAAGACTTATGATTCGCGCGACAATAAGTCCTGAACAACCTACCCAACTCCTTGTTTACTCGCTCTACGGTGTTAGGTCTGGGATTTCTTACAGTGGTATAAATCGGTTTACAACCTAGCGCCCTGACACCCCCTTTCCAAACTATACTAATAAATTGTTTTCCATTATCCGTCATAATGACTTTTGGTTTTATTATTTCCGTAAAATGTTTAAATTTAGTTAAAACGCTTTTCCCGGTTGCATTTTTCAATGAATACATTTTAATAAACTTACTAAACGAATCTTGAAACACTATTATAAATCTGGCCCCGAGATTACCCGCTGGTAATGGCCCATAAAGATCCGCCATAACTATATCTCCTATGTCCTTAGACAATATTGATTGACACGGCCCTACATATTTTATATTTTCGCTCTTCGACATTTGACAAATATGACAAACCTTAACCCTCTTCCTAACATCTTTGGTAAGTGAACCCCAGTAAAATCTATCTCTAATGTATTTAATTATTTTATAAGCACCTTGGTGACCCATCTCAAGGTGCACCTGATCAATTACATCATCAACTAAACTTCTTGGAAGGTACACGACTTCCCTGCGCGTTTCTATTGAATCATAATACAAGATATTATCCCGCAATTTGCAACGTAAAGTAATTCTATCAGATCTACACTGCGCAACACTTATACGTCCTAAACGTTCTCTAATATCTTTAATTTCGTTATCTAATGACTGCAACTCCGATAATTTATTTAATTTTTCCTTGAGCTCAACGTTGTCCGCGCTCTCCACGTATAGTATCTCGAAACATTTTTCCCTATCCTCTTGTATTTGTTTACCGGCAGGGAGATACCTTGGCAATATGTCTGCAACCAAATTTTGTCTACCCGATATGTGTTCCACCGTGTAATCGAATTGTTCCAAATATAATATCCAACGCGTAACCCTACTGTTATACAACTTCTAGTTTTTAATAAACGTTAACGCCTTATGATCTGTTTTGATCGTAAATTTTGCTCCCCGTAAATACGTTTCGAACTTTTTAATACTACTAATTATCGCGTAAAACTCTTGTTCTGTAACTGTCCAATTTAATTCCGGCCCCTTCAACGTTCTACTGTGATACCCTAATACTTTCATTTCATTTTTGTCATCTAACTGATAGAGTACCCCAGCTAACCCTATGCCTGAGCTATCTGTTTGCAAATAATATGGTTTATTAAAATCTGGATGATGTAACATTACCGTCTGTATGAATCTAGTTTTTAATAATTCGAACGCCCTCTGTTCCTCGCTGCCCCATTTCCACGCCTGAAGCTTCTTTAATAACTTACATAACGGTAAGATTAATATACTATAATCACGAATAAATCTACGATAGAAATTGCAAAGTCCTAAGAACGCGCGTAATTGTTTTAGCTTTTTAGGTTGCGGAAAATCTCTAATACTCTTCAATTTATCTGGGTCCGAATTAGCGCCTTGTCGCTTACCCATTTTAAACGTTTTTAATTTTAATTGTTTTTTATTTATCACTTATTTCACTACTTTAATCGAACTAAGGGAAATTAACTGATTTAAACTTCTAAATTGCGATCGAAAATGTTTTATATTTATTAAAAGTTTTTACGTATAATCACACTAACACTAGCTGATCGACCTTGGACAATTTAATCGGTTAAAGTTTATTTTTACACTGTTTTACGCTTCTATTCTTCAAAAGTTTTAACTTCAATATAAATTTTCATTCCTTAGCAATCTGCAAAGAAATGCAAACTTATAGTACCCCCCCCTGACTTTTATAATGCAAACACTTTCAAGCCGATGTCCAATCTCAAGACCTTTCCATTTTCACAAGCAACAATTTGTAGGGATTTTACCCCTACTTGAAATTTACTTTAACTAGCCATGACGATCCCGATTTTACGTTAATTTAATTTAACCTGATTAGGAATCCTGGTTTACTACGACATCAATTTGTAGGGTGTAACCCCTACGTTATTATGTTTAAATAGCCATGCATTTATTGACCTAGGCCATTTGTATTCATTCTAGTCAACCATGCGATACGCTGTCGCGGTCGTTTATATGTATGTAAGCCAACCATGCGATTCGCTGTCGCGGTCGCTTTTACATTTCTAACTTAGCCATGATCCTGGTCACGGCACCAATTTGTAACTTACCCCCCTCGCGCGACTTTCTCCGATCTACTTCTTACTACGATGATCTCTAATTTGGCCTGATTGTCTAGTGGTTAGGACTCTAACTTCGTTGTGTGCAGTAACCTATGATCCTTTTAGGTTGAGATTGAACTATCGTCTTAGTATTTGCATCATAGTTTTTGCTTGGTTAAGTTTATAGCTAATGTGACGCCCTATGAGGCTCAAAAACTTATTTATATTCGAAAAAGCATTTTAAAGATATATGTATAAAGTATTATAAGTTAAAACACTATAAAATTAAGTTGAAATGTATTTAAAAGCTATTAAAAAGCATTGCGAGTTAATACACTCATAATCTAAACTGAGTATGGATATTGATGTATAATTTACAAACTAAAATCAATAAAATGATTTTCCACATGAAATAAAATATTTATAATACGGTATATTAACCGTGTGCTTGGTTTTAGATGTAACAGTGATATCGACTTGTACCCCCCAACCCCCCGCATACCCCTCTCAAATAGGGCGTGAGCGCACCGCCAGTATCCACGCGGGCGGCTGAGTCGTGAAGTGGCATCGGCGGACGAGCGAGACGGATCGGAAGGCAACGCATCGCGTTTACAACGCGTCGCGTATACAACATTAAATGTTGAATAACGAGTTTGATGGTTGCTCGAATATAGATTTGCATTATTATGCTTATCTAAATAATTAAATTGGAGACTCACATGAAGGTCTAGGTGAAATGTCCGTCGACCACTGATCACACAAAAGATGATGAAGTTGGGAGTTCGGACGAGCTTACGTGCTTAGTGACTTTGTCGCTCTGTACGAAAGCCTTGTCAACGCGCTCGACGTCCGTTAGGATATCTTGTGCGAAGACAGATATTATTATGAGGAAGGTTTTCGGTGTGTATGGATTGTAATTTTATTGTTATTAAATTATAATTCATCGCATCTTATCGGCTCGATGCAAACGTGTATTTTCAATTTATTGGAATTTACAACGACGATGAACTCTAATCCTGAGCGGTTAGACGTCGCGCGTCGCGAGCGTAAGATAACGTAGAGAGGTAAAAATCCGCGCCTTGAGTTGTCTTCGCCGTGACGGGTTTCGTTGTGCACGTATTGTATCTTGTCTATTGAATAACTACGCCTTCCGTGTTATTCAAAAACTATCACCGAATATGCGGCTGACTGGAGACGCGGGATCGCTTCCTACACCTAGGGAGTGTTGAACGCTCTTCTTTCAGATAAACCTTTCTTTTTATTACAAACATAATAACTATAGTCAATGCGCTTTGTGACTTTGTTACGTTGTGCAGAGGCTAGGGGATCGGCTGTGGACGACCTAGTCGTTAACGCTTGATCTCGGTAAACAGTTGTGTTTTTCAACACGACTTGTTTATCAAAACGAATGAGTGCCAAGTGGGTGTTGTACGAGGACGAGTTGTGATCCAATCAACTGGGCTTCGGCCTTAGCTACGTGTAGCTACTATAACACAAATTGACCGACTGAAGTTATGATGTCCGGCGAGACTGGTCTCATACACTTATATTTGAATTATTGGGATGGTGTTGAGGTCGCGGTACTATCCGCATTACGGCCTCGGTCTTCGGGCTGACACGTACCCAGGGGTCTCGGCACCGCCGAATTATGACCTCCAACGATTGCTGCTGATACGGGACGTACAGTCTCATATAGCTGATTCATCCTCTAACGGATGTCGGTTATGCATATTTGGAGAACTCTCTACCTTGTGCAACACAGGTGGGGGGGGGGGTGGTAACTGCTTATGAGCAGGTGGATGACCATCACCGTGGGTAGCGCAGGACGGGGCTACGCCACCTCTCATTATATAATAAATTTGTTATGTAGTGGGAGCCAATTCATATATTCCTATTGGAATATCAAGTTGAATATAATTAAACATCGTATGGGAGGTGTTCTATGAGCATCATATTCCTATCTTAGTATCCCGAACACTACTAACGTCGATAGACGGGAGTTAGTGACTATGTGAACCACCATAACATGGTTATCAATTTTTGGAGTCTCTCTGCTTCCGGGCTAACAACACTATTAACGCACAGACGTTAAATAAATGTAAAGTGTAGTCTAGCACATAAAAAAGAACCGTTCGTGTAGAACGAGTTCATGTAAAGAATATGATGACCGTTCATGTATAGAACGAGTGTCACCCAACTCAAACGCAGTTGGGTGTACTAAATATAAATATTTAGTATAGAAATATCACGCTCACGCCAATTACGAATATTAAAGTATAGTGTCAAAATAATTGATGATTGTTTTATTCAAACTAAAACCTAAACCTAGCCTCAATCCATAAAAATGTAGATAGGATGAAGACGGAATCGAATCTCAACCTAAAAGAACTAAAGTTATTATAAACACAACGTAGAACAGGGTCCTATTACTAGACGAAATTGGCCAAAACTAAAAAGCACAACATCTTTGATGTTGTTCATAAATTGATGGAGGAGGGTGAAAGTTACAATTTGGTGCCGTGACCAGGATCATGGCTAAGTTAGATATGTAAAGGCGAGCGCGACGGCGTGTCGCAAGGTTGGCTTACATACGAATAAACGACCGCGACAGTGAATCGCATGGTTGAATCAAATAAATAAAAACGACCGCGACAGTGAATCGCATGGTTGAATCAAATAAATAAAAACGACCGCGACAGTGAATCGCATGGTTGAATCAAATAAATAAAAACGACCGCGACAGTGAATCGCATGGTTGAATTAAATAAGAAAAACGACCGCGACAGTGAATCGCATGGTTGAATTAAATAAGAAAAACGACCGCGACGGCGAATCGCATGGTTGAATTAAATAAGAAAAACGACCGCGACGGCGAATCGCATGGTTGACTGAAATGAATACAAGTGGCCTAGGTCAATATATACATGGCTATTTAAACATAATAACGTAGGGGTAACACCCTACAATTTGTTGTCCGTGAAATGGAAAGGTTATGAGATTCGACCCTGACTCTGAATATCCGCATTATAAGTGTTGAGGCTGGGAATATTAACTCGCAATGCTCTTGCAGATTGCCGAAGGATAATTAATACGTATCTCGAGTAACATTAATAGTGAAAGTGATACACATAAAAGACGTATCTCGAGTAACAGTAATAGTGAAAGTGATACAAATATAAAGGACGTATCTCAAGTAACATTAATAGTGAAAGTGATACATATATAAAAGGCGTATCTCGAGTAACAGTAATAGTGAAAGTGATATGTAAAAGACCATTATTGACATTTTAACAGTGCTAAAAGCGAAGTTTTATAATCAATATCGGAAAGTCAATCATATCGAATTAATTGTACCAGTTATTAAGTAAGAATTTAGTTTGATTTAAAATAATTTTATGGTAAAATTAAAGAGGCGAAAATAACTTAGAAAGTTTTATTACTCAGTGCTTCATAAAACTTTGGGGGGGGATTGTGACGCCCTATGAGGCTCAAAAACTTATTTATATTCGAAAAAGCATTTTAAAGATATATGTATAAAGTATTATAAGTTAAAACACTATAAAATTAAGTTGAAATGTATTTAAAAGCTATTAAAAAGCATTGCGAGTTAATACACTCATAATCTAAACTGAGTATGGATATTGATGTATAATTTACAAACTAAAATCAATAAAATGATTTTCCACATGAAATAAAATATTTATAATACGGTATATTAACCGTGTGCTTGGTTTTAGATGTAACAGTGATATCGACTTGTACCCCCCAACCCCCCGCATACCCCTCTCAAATAGGGCGTGAGCGCACCGCCAGTATCCACGCGGGCGGCTGAGTCGTGAAGTGGCATCGGCGGACGAGCGAGACGGATCGGAAGGCAACGCATCGCGTTTACAACGCGTCGCGTATACAACATTAAATGTTGAATAACGAGTTTGATGGTGGCTCGAATATAGATTTGCATTATTATGCTTATCTAAATAATTAAATTGGAGACTCACATGAAGGTCTAGGTGAAATGTCCGTCGACCACTGATCACACAAAAGATGATGAAGTTGGGAGTTCGGACGAGCTTACGTGCTTAGTGACTTTGTCGCTCTGTACGAAAGCCTTGTCAACGCGCTCGACGTCCGTTAGGATATCTTGTGCGAAGACAGATATTATTATGAGGAAGGTTTTCGGTGTGTATGGATTGTAATTTTATTGTTATTAAATTATAATTCATCGCATCTTATCGGCTCGATGCAAACGTGTATTTTCAATTTATTGGAATTTACAACGACGATGAACTCTAATCCTGAGCGGTTAGACGTCGCGCGTCGCGAGCGTAAGATAACGTAGAGAGGTAAAAATCCGCGCCTTGAGTTGTCTTCGCCGTGACGGGTTTCGTTGTGCACGTATTGTATCTTGTCTATTGAATAACTACGCCTTCCGTGTTATTCAAAAACTATCACCGAATATGCGGCTGACTGGAGACGCGGGATCGCTTCCTACACCTAGGGAGTGTTGAACGCTCTTCTTTCAGATAAACCTTTCTTTTTATTACAAACATAATAACTATAGTCAATGCGCTTTGTGACTTTGTTACGTTGTGCAGAGGCTAGGGGATCGGCTGTGGACGACCTAGTCGTTAACGCTTGATCTCGGTAAACAGTTGTGTTTTTCAACACGACTTGTTTATCAAAACGAATGAGTGCCAAGTGGGTGTTGTACGAGGACGAGTTGTGATCCAATCAACTGGGCTTCGGCCTTAGCTACGTGTAGCTACTATAACACAAATTGACCGACTGAAGTTATGATGTCCGGCGAGACTGGTCTCATACACTTATATTTGAATTATTGGGATGGTGTTGAGGTCGCGGTACTATCCGCATTACGGCCTCGGTCTTCGGGCTGACACGTACCCAGGGGTCTCGGCACCGCCGAATTATGACCTCCAACGATTGCTGCTGATACGGGACGTACAGTCTCATATAGCTGATTCATCCTCTAACGGATGTCGGTTATGCATATTTGGAGAACTCTCTACCTTGTGCAACACAGGTGGGGGGGGGGGTGGTAACTGCTTATGAGCAGGTGGATGACCATCACCGTGGGTAGCGCAGGACGGGGCTACGCCACCTCTCATTATATAATAAATTTGTTATGTAGTGGGAGCCAATTCATATATTCCTATTGGAATATCAAGTTGAATATAATTAAACATCGTATGGGAGGTGTTCTATGAGCATCATATTCCTATCTTAGTATCCCGAACACTACTAACGTCGATAGACGGGAGTTAGTGACTATGTGAACCACCATAACATGGTTATCAATTTTTGGAGTCTCTCTGCTTCCGGGCTAACAACACTATTAACGCACAGACGTTAAATAAATGTAAAGTGTAGTCTAGCACATAAAAAAGAACCGTTCGTGTAGAACGAGTTCATGTAAAGAATATGATGACCGTTCATGTATAGAACGAGTGTCACCCAACTCAAACGCAGTTGGGTGTACTAAATATAAATATTTAGTATAGAAATATCACGCTCACGCCAATTACGAATATTAAAGTATAGTGTCAAAATAATTGATGATTGTTTTATTCAAACTAAAACCTAAACCTAGCCTCAATCCATAAAAATGTAGATAGGATGAAGACGGAATCGAATCTCAACCTAAAAGAACTAAAGTTATTATAAACACAACGTAGAACAGGGTCCTATTACTAGACGAAATTGGCCAAAACTAAAAAGCACAACATCTTTGATGTTGTTCATAAATTGATGGAGGAGGGTGAAAGTTACACTAAGATTCTAAAGTTAATACATGAACGATCTCTAATTTATGCTTAGCGAATACACGGACGGTTTTAGATTAGTACACGGACGAATCCCTATTTTTATTGCTTTCGTACGACCTCTTTCCTAACTTTAGGTGGATGATCTATTTTTAATCTATTTATGTGGATGATCTAGTTTTGTTAGTTTGTTTGTGACGACCTGCCTCCCTAACATTCTATCGATGTTTTATCTATTAGTTTGTTTTCCGGCCTAATCTATTGGCTTGTAGGCTAAGTTTGGATAATCTTGACCCTTATGTTTGTCTATCCCTATAATCTGTTTTAGTTTGTGTTTGTCGGTTTAACCCCGGTCAACATCTCGTCAAAAGCTACCATTCCTGGCTCAGATGGCTCAGACATTGCCAGGACGCATAAATATATTTAATAAACCACCCAGACGATTCTATTCCAAGGTCGACCAGATTTTGTCCCCTCAGCATGACGCAAGCATTGGCCACAGGAACCTCAAGTACTACGTGAAATGATTGTTGGCACTGCAACCAATCCCGACGTCAAACCGAAGGTAAGGCTTCCAGTTAATACATAAGTATTCGCCGGAAGGTGGTATAGCCCCTCCTGCGCTATTCCACGGTGATGACCATCCAGCACAATGCCTTCGTCACCTCCCCCAACCTGTTTCACAAGGTAGAGGATCATTCTAGATGGTTGCATCTAAGATCATTCACCAGCGTCCGTTTCAGGAATCCAGTGAGGAGACTGTACGTCCCCAGTCCGAAGACTACCGCCGCGTTGGAGCCATGGTGAGCCCTTGAATATGTGCCAGCCCGAAGACCAGGGTTGGGTGGGACCACCACAAACCAAACCCCAGCACAGTGATCCAAAATTGTATGTGTGTGTTATCGGAGACCAATCTCTCCCTGGGACCTGGAACTTCAGCTGATGAACTCTCTGTCATACTGCAAGCAGTGAGGCCGTAGCCTAGCCGTAGCTGTAGAGTTGAATGGCTCTCTCTCCCCTGTGAACCCACTCGGGCATCCAACTCGTTCTGCCACATCAGAACATTGGCAAGCACATCGTGTTGAAAAACACAAAGGTTGCCGAGAATCTAGCGTCAGCGACGAGGTCGCCAACAGCCGATCCCCCAGCCTCTGCACAACGGTCTCGATCGTAAAGCGCAGGGACCTACGTAAGCATACATGTGGTTGCGAGTCACAGTAGCTCCAGTCTGTCTCCGCAGCCAGCAATCGAGCCACAGAGCGCATTGGCCCATCGATAATATTTGTAATAAAAAGAAAGGTAAAACAGAAAGAAGAGCGAGCAACCCTTCCCTGGTGTAGGAGAGGGCCGGCATCTCCAGTCAGCCGCATCGGTGATATGTAGATTGAATAACACGGAAGGCGTTGTTATTCAAGGTAAGGTACAAGGCGCACAACGAAACTCGTCACGGCGCAGATGACTCAAGGCGCGGATTTTTACCCATCTACGCCATCATACGCTCGCGACGTGCAATGTCCAACCGTTCAAGATTAGAGTTCCGTTTGCTTCGAGCCTATTTGGTACTGTGATTTGAAGATCCTTCCTCGTGACTAATGTTTTCAGGTCTACGCTCGAGATATCCTAACGGACGTCAAGTGCACTGACAGACCTTCGCACAAAAACATTAAACCACTCTGCGCTATCGCTCGCTCAACAAGACTATTCGTAACGAACCGTCTTTTGTAATGATAAAAATCAATACAAATATTCTACTCAAAGCATCTCGTTCACGAAGCACATCGGCCCACATACGCTTTCATGCGACCACCAAGTATCACAATCGCGCATGCTCGCCTCTGCACAACGCAATCAGGACACAATGCGTAATGACGAAACTTCCAGGTCGCGTGTACGAATCCTTGCACAAACCGATAAATCGTTCTGCGCGCAGACCGCTCGACCACGACGTACTTTGCATGAATATTATTTATTAAAAAATTTGTATGAGAAAATAAATTTTATGTTGGATAAATGTGCAATAATATTATATTTATTGTCCCTTAGACGTTCCCTCCCCAGCGCATTCGTTTATTATTACACTATTATCAATTTACTTTCCCAACAAACTTTTGTCGTCAGGACATTTTTTACCTCCGTATTCCCCGTAGATATACGGCTCGTGGATACTGGCGGTGCGTTCAGCCCTGTATTCCGAGACGCCTGCATGGGGGGATTCGCGTTTTCTAACTTGCTCCTATACTCTCGAAATTCAATATACATTTGGTATTCCCTAATACAAGCACTTTCCTTCATATAATATTTTGTCCTAACTTCTTTAGTTTAGGAGTTATTATTGATAAACGTACTAAAACTTGTTTTCGATGTTATTTGAACCGCAACGTCCTCTAATATGTTTTAAATGTAATTTTATAGGTGTATTTTATTATCTTCTATACTTTAATAATTATTTAAGATTATAATTATAACCAAAAAAATTTTGTAGGACCTTATGGGTCGTCACACTAGGTAACTTTTGACAGCTTTCACTGTATACAACGTGTTAATGAATTAACTGAAAACCTGATACACTCCATTTAAAAAAATAAACAATAATATGATTAAAATATATTTTATGTCGAAAAAATTAATACTTTAAAAGTTATTCAACATTAGTTTGGAGGTAACCAATCTACGAAATTCCAAGCGCTACGCCCGGGCCTACCGGTTCGAAGTTTTTGCTGCGGGCGGCGTACGCGCCCAACAAGATTCTCGGCCTCGCCAGAACCAACCCAGCGGGCACCACGGGGCCTGAGTTCAGGGGCAAGCCAACCCTTGTGGGCAATGCGCTGCAGGTCTGGTGTGCGGACAACCGAACACTGGACTGGCTTAAAGACAGCATTGCCGACATGAAGATACCAACAGTGGGCAAGCTGGTGGTTGCGCGGCCCGCAGATATACCACGCCGGGTGAGGTGTGGCATCCTCATCCCAGGGGTTTGGAACTCGAACGACATCGGTCGCACTTTGAAGTTCCAAAACCCATGGGCCCAAGTGGACCGGTGGCTGCTGCACGCGGTGAAACCGCAAAGGATGGAGACATTCGTCATCATCAGCGTCCCGGAAGATGTAGTCCAGTCGCTGCTGATACACGAGCGCCGACTGAGCTTTATGATGGGGTCGGTATACTTAAAGTTCCAGGGGGAAAGAGGAAGGTTTATCGACACCCCACCTAAGGCGGACCCTCTCCGGGAAGGGAACACAACCGCACCGACGGGACCCCCGGCTCCGGAACCCATGGAGGAGGAGGGGATCCGCAGACAGGAGACACCCCCGGTGCGGCCAGCAGAAGAAGCAATACCGACTACGGACTCACCCCCGATGGCCGACGCTGAGCTTCCGGGACAGCCTGAAACTCTTGTGCTGCCGGAACTAGGAAGCGAAGACGATTAGACTCGGAGGGTAGAGGACCTGGATCTGGGGGAGGAGGAGGACACCCAAGATGGCGTCCCCCTCGTCTAGATGCCAGGTACTACAAGCAAACCTCCACCACAGTATGACCGCCACGGCTCAGGTGCGGAAGTGGTTGGAGGTTATCAATACAGCCATCCTGCTGATACAGGAGCCGTAGATCAGCAGCACAGGCACTATACAGGGCCTCTCCAACTTAGGAGGTAAGATCATAACAAGTATTGAAACGAGCCCTAGGGCTTGTATCTATGCTACTAACAATATTCTCGTGCAACCACTAATGGATTTCTGTTCCAGAGATCTGTGTGCTGTGCGGATAACAATGAAGCAAGTTCCAGTCCTGCAGCAGGTAGTGCTGGCTAGCGTCTACATGCCCGAGGGAGAGGATCCTCCACCCCATGGCATGGCGAGGCTGGTCGGCTACTGCGAGGCGGAGGGACTGGAGCTAATAATTGCAACGGACTCCAATTGCCACCACACACTGTGGGGCAACAGAGCGACGAACAACAGAGGTAAGATGCTTTTAGAATATCTCTCCACTACAACTCTAGATATTATAAATCAGGGTGCCAAACCAACATATGTGACCAGACGGAGTAAAACCATTATAGATCTTACTCTGGCCACTAATATTGCTGCGAACCTTATCTCCGAGTGGCACGTGTCGGACGAAGCGTCATGCTCCGACCACAGATGGATCAGGTTCAACATCCAGGTAACAACCCAGGAAATACAACCCCGCAGGCTCCCCCGCAAGACCGACCGGGTTTGCTACTCAAGGAAACTTAGAGACAAACTAGGAGGGTTTAAGGTGCCTGCGGCAATTGAAGACACAATTCAAATAGAGAATCAGGTAACAGATCTCACAAGAACAGTGATGGAATGCTACCACGATGCATGCCCCCTAACCGCGCCACGGGAGGCAGGCCGTAAAGGTCAACCCTGGTGGGGTCCAGAGCTAGAAAGGCTCAGGAAAAAGGTTAGGAAATTATTCAACAGGGCAATGAATACATACGACGAGCAAGACTGGGATAACTACATGAACGCTAAGAACATGTACAAGAAACGTCTCCGGTACTGGAGAACAGCCTCGTGGCGAAAATTCTGCGAAGGCATTAGCAACAACGAACAGGCGAATCGGGTACGGAAGGTTCTATCTAGCCAACCCAATCACGGCTTGGGATCTCTTCGTAAACCAGACAACACCCTTATCACATCTCATGAGGAGACACAACAGGTGCTGTTACGGACCCATTTGAATGCAGTCTCGTGCAGACGGTTGATTGGAAGGACACAATAACAAAGCCAACACAGGAGTGCTGGAACTTCGCTCAACAGGTTGTAACCCTAGACAAAACTGAATGGGCCATCAGCAGCTTCCAACCCTTTAAGACGGCGGGCATGGATGGTATCTTTCCTGCTCTGCTGCAATGGGGTGGGAGGCCGCTAGCCCGAGTATTAACACCACTGCTATGCGCGTGCCTCGCGCACAGGTACATCCCACTGCAGTGGCGCGAGGTTAGGGTAATCTTTATACCTAAACCGGGCAAAAGCGACTATACTGACGCAAAATCCTTCAGACCAATTAGCCTCACATCATTCCTGCTTAAAACGCTAGAGAGGATGTGTGACAGGGAACTGAGGGACAAAGCGCTCAAGAACATACCACTGCACCGACACCAACACGCGTACAGTTCAGGTAAATCAACCGAATCGGCCCTACATTTGGTTGTATCCAAAATTGAGGAAGCGATTCAAAACAAAGCAATTTGCCTAGGCACCTTCATAGACATCGAAGGGGCCTTCGACAAAACAAACTTTTCTAGCATTGGTACTGCTCTATCAAGGCACGGCACCGACGCTGTCCTAACACAGTGGATTGAAAACATGCTAAGCAAAAGAATAATCAGGTTTGCAGAGGATGAGACACTGGGAGTGTTAGTGGCGAAGGGCTGCCCCCAAGGGGGAGTGCTCTCGCCCCTCCTATGGAACATGGTGGTGAATGACCTTATCACCACCCTCAACGCAAACCACTTTTATACAATCGGGTACGCCGATGACCTCGCGATACTAGTGACCGGTAACTTTGCAAATATAGTTTGCGACGTTACACAGGCGGCACTTCGAGTCGTGGAGAAATGGTGTGCTGCCTATAAGCTGTCGGTTAACCCAACAAAAACTGAACTAGTTCACGAACAAACGAGACCTAGGTAGATACAATCTACCTAGGCTGTTTAAAACAGAGCTACAGCTATCAACAGAGGTCAAGTATCTGGGACTTAAACTTGACAGCAAGTTGAACTGGAGCAATCACATAGAACACATATTAAACAAAGCCAGCATCGTCTTTTGGCAGTGCCGCAGGATGATCGGTAAAAAATGGGGGTTATCCCCCAAAATTACATTATGGCTTTATACAACGGTGTTGAGACCAACGATCAGCTACGGTTCAGTGACCTGGTGGCCGAGAACCGAGCTGGCCACAACTACCAATAAACTACAGCGCTTCCAGAGATTAATATGCATGGCGATAACAGGCTGCATGAGGACGACCCCTACGGCAGCTCTGGAAATGATGCTGGGTCTGCCCCCTCTGGATCTTTTTATCCAACAGGAGGCAGCTACCTCGGCAGTTCGCCTAAGGTCCCTTAATCTATGGAGGAACATCGGAACTCCTCACACAAAAATCCTCGATAGAGCCATAGAGGATGTACCGCTCATTGATGCGATAAATGACAGAATTCCGATGCAATTTGTCTTCGACAAGAAATACAAGATCCAGCTCTTTGAGGTGGGGGCTGAAAGCCTCAACCAAAGTGAGCTGAGAATCTTTACAGATGGCTCCAAAACAAACTCAGGTACTGGCTCCGGAACTTTTTCGGAAGACCTGAATATTAGCATATCGATGCCGTTAGGTACCCACAACACGGTATTTCAAGCCGAATGTGTGGGCATCATAATGGCAGCAAGAGAAATTTATTTATTTTTATTTATTTTATTTATTAATTCAGACACAAAACAAGTTACAGTCACATAGATAATTAATTATAAAGTAAATTTGTAGGGCTCTAGGCTGTAACTCAAAACTTGTGCCCACAGCGGGGTTATGATGTGTACAATCACACAATAAACTTAAACTTAAATTAGGATCACAGGAACAAATAATTAATTAACTAAAAAAAATTATTAATCAGTAAAAAACTTTACTCTATTACTCTAAATTGCGGCTAGGAAGGTGGAGAACCACTCGATCCGCATTATTTCAGACAGCATGTCAGTATTACAGGCACTTGGGAATCATGCGATTACCTCGAGCCTAATACACGAGTGTCACCAAGCATTGACAGAGGTATGCAATAATAACAACAGCATTACCCTGCAATGGATAAAGGGCCATAGTGACTCTCGAGGGAACGATGCGGCGGATGAGCTGGCGCGCAGGGGTTCCGACACGGCTATTTTCGGCCCGGAACCTATAGTGCCTACCGGACCTGGAGGAGGCGTGGAGACTGCGGGCAGGCAAGGGCGACCTTACCAAGGGCCAATGCTCGCCTCTCCTGCAGTCTCCTGCGGCTAAGTAGAACCCAGCTCCGCATGGTAACGGGTGCCCTCACAGGTCATGGCCCTTATAACAAGCATTTATACACTATAAATGTCACAGATAGCCCCCTCTGCAGGGCATGCATGAGGGCTGAGGAAACAGCTGCCCACATGCTACTAGAGTGTGATGGAGTAGCACCATACCGGGTCAAACACCTGGGAGCACCAAGTTCGCTCCCGGAAGCCTTCAGCGACATCAGGAAGTTGCTGGGCTTCCTGGAGGAACTTGGCTGGTATGAATAAGCGGCACAATTCCCACCACACGCAAAATAGGCGCCCAGTCGTCGAATTGCGGAAACCGGCCCGTTTACAAATACAAATACAAATACCTAAACTGGCGAAAGTTTGAGTAAATTGTATCTTAAAATTGTAGCACTTTTTTTGTAGCAATTCTTTTGTGTTTAATATTTTGATGGTATTCGAACAATGTAATAAGGTAAACACATAATTGAAAACGTTCTATAACTCTCGATAAAGCGTCTTGTATCAATTAACTTAATTGTGTTGGTTATCGTGGGCCAATTGAAACATAAAGTTACCTTATAACATCAGCTACCCACCTATAACAAATGTTTGAACGTGCTTCGGTGTACCTGCCTCAAAAATTATTCGGAGCACAAAGATTTAAAAATCATCTTCTATCAAAACGTAAGGACCATAATACATCATGCATCTGGTAGAAAGCTGTTTGACACTAACTGTGTCCGGTTTCACTTGTGCGAAACTCGTTTTGTAAAAAGATTCCTTTTCTTGACACCCCATTTAAATGGATTAAATCCCTTATGTTAATTCAAGCTAAGATTGATTTACCTGCGGAAACCGCGTGGTAATCCGTTCATTAGTTTCTAAGATTAGCGTGAACGGACACGCAGATTCTACTCTTTTATTGTGTTGCCTTTATGTTGCTTCAAGCTAAGCTTGATTTACCTGCGAAAACCGCATGTTAATCCGTTCATTAGTTTCGAAGATTAGCATGAACGGACACGCAGATTCTAATCTTTTAGTACAGTGTCGATAGATTACAAACAGACACTTCAATATTATTAACTGCTAAAATGTAGGTAAAACAGAAAATTAATAACGCAGAAAAGTGATTTTATGGTGATTACTGAATCGATGGTGAATTAGTAAGTCAGAGAAATAATACAATACCTAATATTAAAGAAATGTATAATTTAAAATTGATTAAGTACACTAAAACACGACATAGAAGACTAAATTAATATGTCCCGTGAAAAAAAAATCTCTAAAATAAAGTATAAAAATAGAGATATACGTACTACCAGGGTTTCTTAACCTTTATAATTCATATGATCTAAATAGGGATCAGTGTAGTATTATCGTTGGCGTTTGGCCATAATTAAAGAAAAAGAAGAAAATATTGTTATTTTATGTGCAATAAAGGATTAAATAGTAATAATATTAATAATAATTTAGTTTAACTTCAGTACACCACTTAGATTCACAACGAGGATTACTTAAACCAAAAAGGACCTACATAAAAGTGGACTCCCTAATAGAGTAGTCTCAATTCTCTGTTTGTTTTTTTAAATCGCCCAATATTCCGTTTTCACTCCATGTAATAAAGGTATTAGAATATGTTGTGTTGATGCAAAAGATTTCATATTAGTATCACTTTGCCGAGTCGGCAATGGAAGGTACACTTCTATAAATAATGAATTTGTTAATCATTATAATAGTAATTTCCAGATTAAATCCAAGTATATTCTCATAGTAACAAGAACTAATAGTAAATTGATAATATATATTGTATACTTCAATTACCCATAAGATGAATAGTGTGGAGGACCAAGTAGACCCCCTGTCTAATAATCACCCTTTTAATATCCATGCTATTCTTCTTCGACTCTTTATACAGCTCTGTTAATTGTTATATTTGGTTACCATGAAGAATAGTATGGTATTAGTATGGTGTCCAATAAATTACAAACAGAATGAAGAGAGTCCTAACCAATATTTAGTAAACTAGGTACCTATCCTTGAAATATGACAAAATAAGTTATCGGTTTTAATAATCTTCGACCATATTCCACAACTTTATAGAATATCATGGCATGAATATTAGGGATAATGTTTTAGAGAAACTATTTAAGACACTAAACAATACTAAAATAAATTCAAAGGACTTTGAGCTTACCCTAGTAAAACTTATCTTCGCAAAGCGTTAATTATCCAAGATAGATAGGTACACATCACACCAGTAAGTGACATTAAAATATGTTAAAATAAACTGAACGAGACAAAGCCTTGTAATAATATAATAGATAATACCAAATATAAAATATAAGAGTGTGTTTACGATTTACTAGCAAAATGACGTAGTTGCCCTGTTGAGCACCCTGTATCTTGTAAGGGCCTCCCTTAATGAAAAATTTATAGACATGAACGACTACATTATCTACGATGCCTATTTGGATAAATCATGTCACTCGATTTCGTAGAAAATCGAAAATCGTAGTATCGTTAGATCTATCTTGACTATCAAAGATATTTTGTATTGCTGTTTTACGGCTAAAACGCATTCCGCTTAGCAGAACGCGAACATATTCGTGTTATGTAACATAATTAGAAACTAGTATTACCTACAAAGAAGCGTAGAAAAGTAGACTTAAGCAAACGGGTAAATTTGGACCTATTTTCTTCGTAATGGTGAATTTTAGTAAAAAGAAAATACATCTTCATTATTCAGTCTCATAAGACACAGAGAAAATAGTATGATAACTAGCGACCATGTAGGCGGTGTAGGCGCATTACGGTTGCAATGAAGCAATTACTCTCCTGAAGCTCCCCTTGCTGGCACCTCTAATGTATTTCCCACAATATTCCCAAAACTGAAATTTTGAAACAATGACTGGGTAGAAAAGTGACCGAACGGCGGCGTTCTACCTACATTCATTATGCCAGTAAATGTATTTGTGCACTATGGTCTTGTGCACGGGAGTCACCCGGCGACACTAGTTTTCATCCTAAACTGAGTTGTTGCCTCTTCTATCTAATCTGTGGTAAAAGGTTTGCGGTCAGAATTTAACAACTCTGTCGAGTTATTGAATTGCAATAATAATCCCTTAATATCTGGGTCACCGAGCTTCGCTCGTTGTGTGTAGCGCCATCTGTTGTGGAGTGGAAAAACGAACACTCATTTTTCATTGCCTGAAGGCGCGGATGAAGCAACGCTTTCAAAAATGAAACCAAGCTAGATTGATTAATCGCCCCCGAAACCCCCGGCATACGTAATTTCATGAAAATTGTTGGAGCAGTAGTAACAGTAATAATAATAATATAATATAATAATAACATAAAACATTTATTTCCAATCACAATGACTAAAACCACTTACACAGAGTTATAAAAAAGAAATAACTTATTTAGTACACTTTTTTTTAATGCAGAAGTTAAAGCCAAGGTGAGAGAGCGGAATCCGTGCTAGGATATCCCGTGTTACGGATTCCGGCCCCCAACCCCAGACCAATCAAGGTTAAAGCAAAATAAAAATAAAATTAAAACAAAATAAAGTAAAAAAAAAATTGGATTTATGAATATTATACTCTAACCGCCGCACTCAGAGTCGACTTTAATGATTACTTAGTTAAGTATAGATTTTCAAAACAAAACTGCCGCAATCAGAGACGATCAGTAAATTTATGTTAGTTGGCATTTAATGAGATGTAACTTAATTAGTTAAATGGCAATTAACATTAATTTATTAAACTTGTCTGATTGCGGCAGTTTTGTTTTAAAAATCTATACTTAACTAAGTAATCATTAAAGTCGACTCTGAGTGCGGCGGTAAGACTGACTGTGTGTTTGAGTTTGTGTGAATGTGTGCGTGTGTGTTTATGTGCATGTGTGTGTGTGTGCGTGTGTGTTTGTGTGCGTGTGTGTTTGTGTGCGTGTGTGTATGTGTGCGTGTGTGCGTACATGCGTACGTACGTGTAGTTGATTCTCGGTTTGTTATAGTGTTTGATACATGTATGCGTGTCATTACACATAGATATAAATAGGTAATTAAACCGTCTTCAAAAAACATTCAGTATCTTCGTAACTTTTCTGCTTCAAGAAGTTCGTAACCGTTTGCTTACATTTGTAATGAAATGGGTGGATGTTGATTATGCGATTAATTTTATTATAAAGATGTGGACCAAGGAATAATTGATGATGTTTTGCAAAGGGCGAATAGGGTTTACAAGATTTGAATATTGTATCTTTTCTTCTAGAGTTTGCTGGAGCTTGAGAATCAAGAGGCGCTTTTGCGTGACAAAATAATACTGTTTTCAAAATGAATAACTGTCTGACTGTAAGGACATCAAAATCAATATAAAGTTGCGAAGTAGAATACTAGTATGGTTTAGACATTATTACCTTTAGTATTGCTATTTGCGCTCTTTCAATATGAATAATGTAATTTTTATAAGTGCCACCCCATGATATTATACAGTACGTTAGTTGTCGCGGTTTAGTTCTATAGCAAAAATTACAGTTGCGTACTATTTTACGAGCGAGGTTCCTACATGCGAGTATCCAGTATTTTTGGCGCAGAATAGACATTAGAAGCTGCGGTCCCGTGTGACAATGCTTGCGGTGAAAATGAGATATAATTAATTCAACAGCGTGATCCCTGCCCGGGAGTAGGATAGGGTGTTGTTGATCGTAGCTAAGGTCGGCGTGACGGAGACGGCCGCCCACGCGAATGAGACCACGATTATCTATGAAAGCGGCAAGTTTACGCAGAATGCGGGAACACAGTTTTTCTGTTCTTAAGTTTTCTATGTCTTCAGCGAAGTACTTACATTGAATGAGTTTTAAGTATTTTGTTTCAGCGAAATCCAAATCCGAAGCGGTAATGAAATTAGAGCGAGGGAATTTATTTATAAAGCGGTAAACGTATACAATCGAGCGGAGAAAAATCGTCCAAGAGGAGATGCGTGAAGCGAGAGTTCAAAGCGGATGAGGTTCATCATCTGTATGAGTCAGCAGACTGACAGATTTGGATTCTGGCAGAGCATCCTCGTTAGAAGAGGGGAATTTAATCGGCCAGTCTTCGGGCTTCAATAATAGCCACGAAGGACCGTTGAACCAAAGGGAAAAATGAATTAAATCATTGGGCATGACGCCTCGTGAAAGACAGTCGGCAGGGTTTTCTGTGCCTGCGACGTGATAAAAGTTATCTGCGGGAAATAAAGAATGAATCTTTGAAACGCGGGTGGCCACGAAGACCTTGAATCTATGCGGAGAAGAGCGTAGCCAACACAGCGTCACCATCGAGTCAGTGAGGCAGTACACGCTGCTTATAGCATGACGTCGGCTGTAAGTGTCGTAGACGCGTTTAACCAGCCTCACCATGAGCAAAGCAGCGCACAGTTCCAAGCGAGCGATCGACAGTGATTTAAGCGGTGCCACTTTAGATTTTGCGCACACCAAAGCGACCGTGGGAGGCGTGTCAGCGTTCTCCACGCGAATGTAAACAACAGATCCGTACGCTTTCTCACTTGCGTCCGAAAATGCAATTATAGTAAGTTTCGAATCTAAACTCACTCCTAAGTGACGCGGAATTTTTAAATTTTCTATGACTGGCAATTCTCTAAGATACTTTTCCCAATTGGTCACGATATCCTGAGGGGGCGTGTCATCCCAGGTGTTCGCGCTGCGTCACCTGACTGTGGCGAAACTCCGGCGGCGGGCGACGGTGGCGCGCCGCGAGCTTGCGGTTAAGATCGGCATTAGACACTAGTATCTTTCTTTTGTTCCTCGATCCTCGGCCGGTAGGCTGAGGGTCGGGGACAGATCTTTTTTAGACATAAATTATTGTGGCTAGTTAATTGTGTGATTCTTTTTTTGGCCAACAAGTAACGTCTAAGAGCGTCTAAGCTACATTCATCTTTTATTACTCTGAGTTCTAACTAATGTCAAAAAATATAATTCTTGGAATCACTTATAAATTTTACTACCTAAATTAAACAATTACATGAAAAGATTGTTCGTTTTCTTACTCACGAACAAAATGGCGACCGTGACAGGACTTTAAAAGATACTACCAAAGAATACTACCTACATCTACGCTTCGGGTGGTGGCTTCCCATCGTCGTCGCTCAGGACATCCTTGAAGAATTATCATCAAGAGTTGCCGTGGAGTCTGGCTTGAAAGAAATACAACCTGACTTTGCTGGTAAACGGTAGCGTTGTCTTGGGTTGGTTCACAGGGAAGTGCCTCTATTCTAAACTTCATAGTATTCCATTGTAGTATTTCCTAACTATAATAACTGTTACACTATTTCTTTTCAATAGCATAATACCTATTAGCTGTAAAACTTGTAAAATCATTCTACTTACCTTAAAATTCTAATATCAATTTGATCCTACCTACCTACAACTTACCATAGCTACAAAATATGATTTAGTTTAAAAATATTTACTTAGTTTTGTTTCTAAATTACTAGCAATCCAAATTAAATCACCTTTTCTAGTCCATGTGACCACTGTCTTGTGTCAATTGCTTATCTTATAAGCTATACTTTATTGTATGTTTCAGGATTGTCTTGACTGCTGCCTCCTGTTTCTACAAGGTCTGCGCTCATCTCAACCTACAGTGGGAATAGCTGATCTGCCGTACTCCATTGCCGCTATTACTTAAGTCAACCTAAATTATTTTATTAATTTGACTTACTAGGTTGCATAATTGGTTTGTATGGTCTGTTCAGTTTTTTGTCTGCCTACCTGCCTATAAGTTCCTATCTCTGTTAAATAGTTCTACTGCTAACTGTAAAATCTTGTCACAATAATGGCTGAGTTAAAAACTTTGATTCAACAGCGTGGCACAATTAAATCAAGAGTAACAGTTTTTTCCAAATATTTGGAAACGGTTAATTGAGACAGATAATTTCTCAAAACAAATGCTCGGTGAATTAGAATTAAAGTTGTCGAGATTCAAGGAATTGTTAAACCGTTTTGACGAATTAAAGTTTAAAATTGAAACATTAACTTCTAATGTAGATGATCAGATAGAAGAACATGAAAGAATTGAAAATGAATTTTGTACACTCATCACTTTGGCACAGGGAAATATTGATAACATAGCTGCGTGTAATAATCAAAAATCTGCATCAATGTCTATGTGCAGTGCGGGTGGTAGTGGTACACATTGTAACATTAAGCTGCCGACTATACAGTTGCCAACATTTGATGGTAATTATCTCAGGTGGATGGAGTTTAGGGACACCTTTGAATCTTTGATTAATAAAAATGATTCCATTCCTGATATAAATAAATTTCACTACCTGCGATCCTCACTTGAGGCAGGAGCAGCTAATGTTATAAAATCTATTGACTTTAATTCTCACAACTACAGCATAGCATGGAAGTTCCTTTGTAATCGCTATGATAACAGTCGAATCCTCATAAACAATCATCTTAAGGCTTTGTTTACTTTTGAGGCCATAGGTAGGGAGTCTCATAAATCACTGCGATATATGATTGATTATTTCTCAAAAAATTTGCGCGCTTTGAACAGTCTAAACGAACCCACATCTCACTGGGACACTTTAATTATTTATATGATGACAACGAAACTAGATGGCGCCACAAGTCGTAAATGGGAAGAACATAGGAGTGACTTGACTTCGTCTCCAACACTTGAAGAGTTTTATGATTTCTTGCGTAGCCGTGCGGATATTTTGGAAACGTTGCAACATGGTAAAAATGATAACTATAAGCTAGAAAAAACTTCGGCATCGCATTATAAAGATCATAAACACACGAAATCCTTTGTTTCTTCATCCAACGCGAGCACCTATAACAAACCCTGTAACATTTGCGCACAAAATCATTTGGTTTACAAATGTGATAAATTCAAGGCGATGACGGTAGATGCTAGGTATGCTGAAGTTTCTAAACATAATCTTTGCCAAAATTGTCTGCGACCGGGACATCAGCCGTCAACCTGTAAACATACACCATGTAAATTATGTAATAAAAAACATAACCTATTGCTACATAAGCAACTATATCCTACAAGTAATAATAGTATTACACACTTACCTGGGGCTCCACTTGCTGAATCTAGCCCGATTCCTTCGCCACCTCAGGCGACTACTCACTCTCCACCGGTGACTGCGGTCGCTAGTGGTGATACTACTGCTTCTCTTCAGTCTTGCTCTGCGTCACTATCTGCTGTGATGTCTGGACAGGTGCTGCTATGTACTGCTGAGGTACACTTAATTGATCCTAGAAATAATAAAACTTACAGTACGCGGGCACTTCTTGATAATGGAAGCCAATCCTCCTTCATTACTGAAAAACTGCAACAGCAGATGAATCTTGCTTGCTCGCGAACTGGTCCTCTGGCTATTTCTGGTTTAAGTAACAGTTTGATTAATATTAATAAAGCATGTGATGTTCAGGTGAAATCACGAATTGGCTCCTTCTGTACTAATGTTTCTTGTCTTGTAGTACCAGAGATTACTGGTAGACTTCCTAGCGTCGAGATAGACTCGACGCAACTCAACCTTCCTGTTGCTATTAAACTAGCTGATCCCAGTTTCTTTCGTCCCTCCGACATCCATGTCTAGCTCGGAGCAGACATCTTTTGGGAAATAGTAAATCCTAAACAAATTAAGCTGGGGAAGGGAAGACCCACTCTTCAGAGTTCGAAATTAGGCTGGCTCCTGTCGGGCCCAACTGGTCAGATCTCGAATTTTTCTGGCACTTGCAACTTCTCTCAGGAAATTCGAGAATCTTTAAAGAGGTTCTGGGAACTCGAAGACATAACCGCTGTCTCCAGGCTATCAAAGGAGGAGGAATATTGTGAAGCTCACTTTCTTCAAAATACTGTTCGCCAAAGGGATGGCAGATTCTCGGTAAAGGTACCTCTTCACGACGTCCCGGAGGTAGCTCTGGGAGACTCGTACCATATCGCCAAGAAACGCTTTTATAGTCTGGAAAGAAAGTTACAAAAATCCAATCTTAAAGTTGACTACGCCGCATTCATCACTGAATATGAAAGCTTAGGGCATTTAATCGAAGTTTCTCGCCCTAAATTTGGATACTATATACCCCATCACGCCGTGATTCGAGAAAACAGCGAGACCACTAAATTAAGAGTAGTCTTCGATGCCTCATGTAAAACTACTTCTAACAAGTCACTTAACGACATCCAACTAGTTGGACCCGTGGTCCAGGATGATCTGTTCTCCATTTTATTAAGATTCCGGCAATATCCTTATGTGGTGACAGGTGACGTTGAGAAGATGTATAGGCAAGTTATGGTAGACGAGTCTCAACGTCATTTGCAATTAATTCTTTGGAGAAACGATGAAAACCAACCTCTAAGAGTTTTACAACTGAATACGGTCACATATGGGACAGCGTCAGCTCCCTATTTAAGTACTAGGTGTCTTGTTCAACTCGATGCGGAGTGCACTAATGAAAATGTCGCAAACACGATTAAACACGACTTTTATGTTGACGATGTGAGCACAGGTTCCTTTTCGAAGTCTGATTTAAAATCTACAATAAAGGGTGTCATTCAGGAGCTATCCGAAGGGTGCTTCCCATTACGAAAGTTTCGAACTAATTGTCCTGAGATTTTCGACGATATCGCTCAACCTCAGGACTTCAGCAAACAGTCTTCTGTTCTTGGTTTAGGTTGGTCTCCCAAAATTGATACTTTACACTATTCTGTCGAAATTGAGTGTCCCACTAAGGTAACAAAACGCTCGATATTGTCTAACTCTTGTAAGATATTTGATCCACTAGGTCTTCTATCAGTATGCACCATCTTTCATAAAATCATTTTACAAAAACTTTGGTTGTCAAAGGTAGGCTGGGACGATAAGGTTCCAGAGACAATTAAAACTGCCTGGCTTAACTTTCAAAACGAAACGGAAAATATTAAACAACTACAGATCCCTAGATATGTTCTGTGCAACTCTCCTATTCATATAGAGGCTCATTGCTTCACTGATGCGTCTCAAAACGCCTATGCAGCGTGCATCTTCTTAAAATCTACTAATAGTGCAGGCGAGGTAATAGTGCACCTTTTGTGTGCCAAAACCAAAGTAGCCCCTCTGAAGTCTGCAACAATTCCTCGTTTGGAATTGCTGGGGGCCCTGCTGGGTGCAAAATTACACGCAAAGGTCTTAAAATCCCTAAAAATTAAAATTTCACGTTCCATATTTTGGACAGATTCCACCATTGTTCTGGGATGGTTACAAACTCCGCCCAAGACCCTTAAAACCTTTGTATGCAATCGCATTGATCAAATTCGTGAATTAACGAAAACAAATGCATGGCGGCACGTACCTAGCAAACTTAATCCTGCCGATATGGCTTCTAGAGGAATTCAACCTAACCTTTTACTCACTAATGATTTCTGGTGGAACGGTCCATCGTTCCTTTCTAAATCTGAAGATGAATGGCCTCACCACGAAAACACTGCAATCACCTTACCTGAAACAAAAATAACTTTAACCATACAAACTAAACAAAATAACGTAATACCATTTGACTACTTTTCTAAACTCCACAGATTGCAAAGGACATTCGCATATGTGTTAAGATTCATTAATAATACTAAAGTTTCCAACACTAAATTACATGGGGAACTTACCTGCTTAGAATTAAAGAACTCGCTATTATTGCTAGCGAAGGTTTCGCAGCGCGAATCTTTCTCACTTGATATTCACTCCCTAGAAACCGTAAAATGTTTAAACCATAAATCAAGAATTCTTGCTCTAAATGCCTTCTTAGATGAACATGGTGTGTTGCGTGTGGGTGGTCGACTTGATAACGCAACGTACTATCCTTACGAAAAGAAACACCCCATTTTACTAGACAGTAAACATAGGTTCACCAAGCTTTTGTTTGAAAGGGAACACCTTCGGCTCTTACACTGCGGTCCTCAGCAGCTGTTGAGCTCGATTAGAGAGACATTCTGGCCCACTGGTGGCAGGGTTTTAGCTACATCTACCGTTAGGAAATGTTTCCGTTGTCAGAGATTTAATCCCAAGCCCATGCATCCGTTAATGGGCAACTTACCAAAACCGCGAGTGACTCCGGCCTCTCCATTTGAGACTTGTGGCACCGATTTTGCAGGTCCGTTTACAATCTTAAACAGAAAGGGTCGCGGCGCTAAGGCTTCCAAGTGCTATCTGTGTATTTTTATTTGCTTTGCCACTAAGGCAGTGCACTTGGAAGTCGTTAGTGATTTGAGTAGCGATGCATTTATCTTGTGCCTTAAGAGATTTATTTCAAGGCGGGGAAAACCCCGCACAATATATTGTGATAATGGCAGAAACTTTGTAGGTGCTAACAATAAATTGAACAGACTACAAACATGTGATCGGCCGGTCGGCGACTTCTTGTGTAGTGAAGAGATTACCTTCAAATTTTCTCCTGCGTACGCACCTCACTTTGGTGGAATCTGGGAGGCAGGGGTCAAGACAGCCAAATATCATTTGAAAAGGATTGCTGGCAATTGCAGTTTAACATTCGAAGAGTTATATACGTTGTTTTCGCAAATAGAAGCTATCATGAATTCGCGTCCCCTAACCCCCTTGTCAGCGAATCCCGCCGATTTAGCTCCTCTTACGCCGGGGCACTTCCTTGTGGGTCGACCTCTGACCTCGTTGCCGTCGCCGGTGACGCAGCGTATCAGTATAAACCGATATCAGTTAATTGAAAACCTTTTTTTTTTTTTTTTTTTTTTTAACCTGGGGAAATGCATTTACGCACCCCCGCGCCTGGGCGTGCAGGCGGCGCGGGGAGTGTGGGACTCGGCCAGAATGGCCCCTACCCACTAAAACCCCAGGGCCCACTCCGCTCCGCGGTGGCGGGGTAAGGCATCGCCAAGGCTTTATCCTTTAACCTTTAACCCCGCCGCGGCATCGCCAAGGTGCAATGGCGACCTGCTCGTTCCATTTGAAGGCGCGCCGGAGCGACCAAACGCGCCTTCCCTCCCCGTGCCTCTCTATCAGAGACACGAAGGTGATCCTGGGGGTTGGCCGGCCTGCCTCAACACTGCCTCTGCTACTAGGTTCAGAGGGAGTGGAGCAAGCCGGCCACGCAACCCTAGGACACGTCCATACCCGCTCTGGGCACAGCGGGCTGTGATGCGCCGAACACCAAGCGTACCGGAGCGACGGTGGCAGCTTTGGGTGGCGCCCTCCTCGGCGGTTTCTTGGGGGCGGTGCAAGACCCAGCCCCCAACCGGTGCCCGGCCGGTTTTCCGGCCTCGGCGCACAAAAGACACCGAGGCTCGCCGGAGCACTTGGCTGCGATGTGGCCGGGAAGGCCGCACCGGTAGCAGTGCCGGCTGCGATCGACCTCCGCGGTGCACAGCCTGCCTACATGTCCCACCTGTAGACAGCGGTAGCACCGCAGTGGTCTGGGCGGCAGCAGGGTGACCCTGGCAGCAACCCATCCTACAAGGAGGCGCTCTTCAAGCGCCAGCTTCTTTCCAGCCGCGACTGGACAGCGTACCCAGGCGGTGCCGGTGCCGGAGGGAGCTTGTCGAATCTCTCCGACAGTGACGGCTTCCTAAGAACAGCCTCCAAATTCGGCGACTTTGGCAGCCACCTCCCTACTGGTTACCGAGTCGTCCAGACCGGAAACGCGGAGTTCAATGCGTTTGACCGGTCTGGTGACCCGCACGTCTCCAGCAGGAAGAGCCTGCCGAATCGCAGCGGCGAGGGCATCCGCTTTCTCGCCGTTGTCCGTCCCCGACACCTCCAGGATGCGCGCTCCAGTCTTGGCAAGCCTGAACTTGATGTCCGTAATACCGAGGTCAGCCAGCTTAATCTTGGATGTGACCTCGGTAAGCACCTCCTTGTAGGTCCGACCCCGCTCTGCAGACTCCGGCTCTAGTTGTAAAACTATGGCCGCCGAGCGAGGGGGTCGAAGATTCTTGGCCGCCGGCCTACGGGCCTTAGGCGCCACCTTTTTCTGCCCCGGCTTTTTTGGGGCCTTCTTTCCGGGTTTAGCCGGGCGTTCGGGTATTTGGGGAGGGGGATTGATACCCTTCCCCTTCCCTGTCGGCTTCTTCTTATTTCGCCTCACCACCTCCGACCATGCCGCATCGAGACTAGCGGGTGCCGGAGGCAATGGGCGGGGATCAGGCCGTTGAGAAGCCGCGGGGGTGGGTCCCTTTGCTCCTTTGGTCTTCTTCCCTTTCCCTTTCCCTTTTGCTGGTTTGGCCGACGCCGGAGGCACCTCGGGTGTATTTTCCGTGGTGACCGGCATCGGCTCCGGCGGCGTCGTGTCCATGGACCGTCTCTCGTGTTGGAGGGACGGTCTCGGTCTGTCCGGGAGCAGACTCCCCTCCAGCCTAGCGTCGACAATGTTGCGCACTGTGCGCATGATGTCTTCCTGGGTGAGAGGCTGTTCCCGAACTTCCTCCCTCACTGGTAACTCCGGTTGTGGTGACGGTGGGGGTGGTAAAGCGGTTCGTGCTCGCTCCAACTCCACCTCCGCACGGAAGGCCGCAAACTCCTTATGGAGGCTCGCCATCTCCGCGCGAAGACGAGAGTTTTCTCTTTGGAGGGCCCTCACCTCCACCGTCAACTTCTCTGTCTCGGATGACACGGAGCAACCGGCCAGAGCTCTGGCCCGGTCTTCGATCCGATCCGCCGCCTCCTTCAAGGAACGGACGAACGTCCCTTTTAGGTTCGCCAGTTAATTGAAAACCTACGGCAACACTTCTGGAACCGGTGGAAAAGGGACTACTTAGCCACACTCCAACACCGCGTTAAATGGAAGACGAATCAACGCAACCTCAAGATCGGCGATCTCGTCCTAGTCATGGATGACCAGCTACCACCCATGAAGTGGGCGTTGGGTCGGATCTATCACCTCCATCCCGGTGCGGATGGAATCAGTAGAGTGGTCGACATTTTCACTACGGGCGGCATCATCAAGAGGGCCGTCTCTAAGCTGTCCCCCCTGGAGGGCCTAGTATTCCAGGAGCCTCTTGAAATTCAAGATTTCAAGGAGGGGGAGCATGTTCGCGCTGCGTCACCTGACTGTGGCGAAACTCCGGCGGCGGGCGACGGTGGCGCGCCGCGAGCTTGCGGTGAAGATCGGCATTAGACACTAGTATCTTTCTTTTGTTCCTCGATCCTCGGCCGGTAGGCTGAGGGTCGGGGACAGATCTTTTTTAGACATAAATTATTGTGGCTAGTTAATTGTGTGATTCTTTTTTTGGCCAACAAGTAACGTCTAAGAGCGTCTAAGCTACATTCATTTTTTATTACTCTGAGTTCTAACTAATGTCAAAAAATATAATTCTTGGAATCACTTATAAATTTTACTACCTAAATTAAACAATTACATGAAAAGATTGTTCGTTTTCTTACTCACGAACACCAGGATAATTTTAAATCCCATAATTTTTGTATGAGAAGCTTAGCGAACAATATCACAGGTGCTATAAATCCTATGACGTCAAACTGACGAGCGACGATAGATAAAATATTTCTCTTGGTACAAGCGCGGTTTCCTACGGAAACGGAAAAATAAAACGCGTCGTCGATGGGCGACCACTGTAGACCTAGGATCTTGAGACCTTGATCCTTGTGAAACTCCATGACGGACGAGTATCGATAAGATTCAGGAAGAGCATCTAGCAGCTCACTGGAATTGCTAGACCATTTTAATAATTGGAAACCCCCGGCCTCGAACAAACTTAACAACTTCCCCTTGAGTTGCAAAGCGTCTGACACAGTGGGAAGCGAACAACAGATATCATCTGTGTAACAATAATGCGAAGCGGCGTAGGCGGCGAGCGGAAAGCGTTCGCGCTCTTCGTCAGCGAGCTGACGTACGACTCTAATTGCTAAGAAAGGGCTGCAGCGAAGACCGAAGCAGACGCGGTTAAATTGGAAAGTAGTTAGCGGTTCCGCGGGGTCGAAGCGATAAACGAATTTCTGATATTTACGATAGGTATCGTGAACGACTATTTGAAGAAACATTTGTTTTATGTCAGCGGAGAGGGTGATTTTATAGAATCTAAAATCCAGTAGAATGCGGAAGAGATCATTTTGTAAGTTTTGCCCGGTATGCAAAACGTCGTTGAGCGAAAGTCCGTTACTAGTTTTGGCGCTGGCGTCAACAACCATGCCGTACTTGGTAGTAGCCTTGTCTATGCGTTCTACTACGTGGTGCGGCATGTAGTAGCCAACGCTTCGATCATCATCGATCAGCGGGGAAATGTAATTTTTAACCGACTTCCAAAAAGGAGGAGGTTCTATGTTCGATTGTATGTATGTTTTTTTTTTTTTTTTTTTTTTTTTTTTATGTATGTTCACCGATTACTCGAAGACGGTTGTACCGATTTGAAAAATTCTTTTTTTGTTTGAAAGGGTTTACTCCCAATTAGGTCCCATTGCCACCAAGTCGGGATCTGATAATGGGATCTTGGAGAAATCGAGGGAACTCTTCAAAAATTATAGGCACACCTATAGCGATTTGGGTATTTTTTATAGTAAATCGTTCATTTACTGATAAAAAGTAAAATTTGAAGAAGTGGAACTGATGATGAAGACCACGGATGGTCATCAGAACTACTTAAAAATAATACCTATTTCATGGGTTCCGATTGGAGCGATTTCAAAAATTGTTTTTTTGTTTGAAAGGGGATACTCCCAAATCGATTCCATTGTCACCAAATTGAGATCTGATGATGGGATCTTGGAGTAATCGAGGGAACTCTTCAAAAATTATAGGTACACCTATAGCGATTTTTGTATTTTTTATAGTACATCGTTTATTTGCTTTCGGAAAGCAAAATTTGAAGAAGTGGAACTGATGATGAAGACCACAGATGGTCATCGGAACTACTCAATAATAGGTATTTCACGGGTTCTGAATCGTTAACTTTAATATGGTTTCTAAACAATTTATGCCCGTCATAATGTATATGGTGAAGTGGAACTGATGGTGAAGCACTAGGAGAACTCCTCAACAATTAACGTCCCTGCGTCGGGAAAAGTAATATTTTGTAAAAGGTGATGAGCAGTTGACATTAGGCTATTGTAACTTAGAGAAATTACCAACTAAGTCACTTAAAAGCGAAAAATAAACAAAAATTTTTAACAAAAAAATTAAAACCGACTTCCAAAAACGCAAAACTGAAAAGCTAAAAATAAAATGCTAAAATTAACAAAATACCGATTTAATCCAAAAGACAAAAACACACGTAATATTATTATTGGTTTGTGCTACCACTGATCGGTATGAAGTCGGTGACAAGCCAAATATGGAGGGGGTAGATGGGCTAAGTCGACTCCCGCCACCAGCTCTTCGTGAGCAGGACAATCCAAGTGGGCAGACACCAGCGGGCTTGTCACCGAATTCAAACCGATCAGTGGTAGCACAAACCAATAATAATATTACGTGTGTTTTTGTCTTTTGGATTAAATCGGTATTTTGTTAATTTTAGCATTTTATTTTTAGCTTTTCAGTTTTGCGTTTTTGGAAGTCGGTTTTAATTTTTTTGTTAAAAATTTTTTATCAGAGTAGTCGCGAATAATTTTATTATACTCCTTTCGCAGGTGCGGGGAAGCGGTGAGTCTCCTTTCTAGAGAGAGATATCTTTTCTTAGCGGTGAAGTAAGATTCTCCTAAAGCGATGTCGGGATTACCGGAGAAGGGTAAAGCGACAGAGAAGCGGCCGGTATGATTGCGAGTGAAATTATTTAGAAATATGGATTCGCATTCGCGGTCGTCCGAACTTAAAATCTGTTCCTGAGGGACTTCTTCTAGCTCCCAGAATTTTTGTAGCGTCGCGTCGACCGATTCCTCGACGGAGCAGTGATAAGACAGGGAAACGCTAGAATAAGAATCCGTCTGAATATTTCCAATTAGCATGTAACCGAATATAGTTTCGAAAGCGGTAGGGAAATCCGACGATTCGCCAGTAGGTATATATTGTATGTTCTGGACCACTTCGTTCTTTCGCAATGAGCGAGCTCGTGCTCGCTCGCGAAATCACTCCGATGGTCCAGACCATACAATATATACCAATCAAAATGATTCACTTGTCGGATCGATCATTTATTTGATCAACCATGCAACAAAACAACGAATGTCGTTCTTTCGCCAGGAGCGGTGAAAACAATAATTATTATAATATACTGATTTAAAAAATGTATCTGTCATATGGATCATGCAAAGATTCACATGTCGATCGTACAACAAAAACAAACAATAATAACCCGTTTGCATGTTTAGTTACCAAATTATGAATAAATAAAAACATACCTGAACTATCTGCCTGTACCGCGGAACCATCATGTGAACTATTAAGTATTTTCATCACACATACAAGTTATACGTAAAAACTTTGAATTTAATAATTGAATGTTAGAACTTATGTTAGAAACTATTATGTTCACTATATTGTCAGGTGTCTCTCCACAGTTAATGTTGAAGCATATATTTAAACTCAGTACCAGATTGGCTCAACGATCTTCAAAGTTTCAGATTTTCAGGCTAGATTGCTCAAGTCGTCGCCGAATCAAATTCGGCACCACATTGGCTCAACGATCTTCTGTAAATCAGAAACTAGGGCTAGATTGCTCAAGTCGTCACTGAGTTATAAATAAAGCACATATTTTGTGATCAGATTGACTCGAGGACACCATAACTTTACGCAGTGAACACAAAGATTCTAAGCACTCGCAATGTCTAAATCGCAACAGCAGAGACTGTACTGTACTGTATGTTTCCCTTCGCTTCGCTTACTACTTATCTTTATTTTTTTACTTACCTTTGACATTCGGTACGGTTAGCAAATATGTAATAACCACACATGTTTCTGTTTAAATGGTTCATGTATGTCTTTATTACGTTGCATTAATAAACATACAGTTAATCTGAGAATTTAACGCAAAACATAAATTATTATGTAGTTTTCGTATTTACGAAAACTCATGAAAATTGGTCTATTTGGAAATTATGACAGTGATAACGAAGTCTTAAAGCTGGAACTATTTCCCGCGGTTTACAAAAAATATTTGCTTATAATATATTTAAGAGGTATAAAATATAATTTTTATGACTTCAAGCACTTATCGTTTGTAGGTACTGTTTCTGCAATCAGTACGTATACTTATTGTTCTCATAACTCTAAAGTGCTGATCACCACGGTTCCACGGTCCGCGCATGTTTATTATTTATAAAATTCGATGAAATGTCATCGCGCGCCGTCGCTTTCCCATCAAGTTGGATCTAAATATAACTAAAATACGATTTTCTGTCTGTAATATCGAGATAACTCTGTTCTAAAAAACTCAACTGAGTGTTATTTGCATTTGTAAAAACATTAATAACCATTTAAATGTTCTATATTTTTTTATCTCTATCCATCCAAACAATCTTCAGAATTATTGAAAGGTTTTTCATAAAATTTGATATACCTTCCTACTTATACTTTGGGTTCAAAAATGCCATACCTACTTATCATTCCGTAAAAAAAAATGTCTGAGAGAGTTTGGAATTCATGTGAGCGAAACCGAGGAAATAACTGGTAGATAATACATGAGAATAGTATCATTGGTGATACCGGTAAGTAAGTATTTGCTTGGCATGCAGTAACTTGTTACAATGGAAATAATTGAACCATTGCACTCGACACATAATAGATGCGGCATATTGATGAGAAACTTATGAATCTAGTCCATTCCTTAATAAGTTTGAAATTTTATTTTAACAAGTAGGTACATTTACATTTTTGAAGTTTCAATTTTCGGTTATATTTCGAAAAATATACTTGTATTCTGCAATCGCTTAACGTAATTCAATGTACATCGGGAAAAAATAATACACACAACGATAATATATATTTAGCGTGTTTAATCCAAACAAATTTAATGTCATAACAGGTATTTACCAAAAAATTACTTTAAATTATGGTTTTTCATTCAAGAGAAATACAACCTTACAACATTTACAATAGGACGTCTACACACTGGACAATAGGGTACTTGCATGAAATTTTTTTTTCAGTCTATTTTAAAGATATATGGCCTACTTAGACAAAGCAAGAAAAAGAAAAAAAATATATGCATAAATTAATGAAATAGAGCGTTTCAAAGTTCCTACTTTAGACTTTACCGCCAAAACGCGGAATGACGTCACTTGTTTAAAATTACGCCTTATTAATCTGTGATAGAAATGTCACTGTCGCATTGACAGGGTCATGCGACACTGACAGACAGATAACTTCAATGTCCAAAAGTGAAATTAAGGTTGAACTGTGTCGAGTTACTTCCAAAAGTTCCAGTAAAGAATCGAAATGCATCTTACTGGTGCATTTTAAAGTAAAAAACTTCAGAAAATGGAAAATATGCGTTGACTGTATGCACTTAGTTTCTTTTGCCTTCTCTGAAAGAGGTAAATCTTTCCTAAAAAAAATAAAAATGACGTCATGTGTTAAGCGTGGCTGTGATTGGTGTTTCGTTGCAACGTTCCGTTTCACAAAATTAAAAGTTGAATATTTCGGAAACTATTGAATTTTTTTTAGTAAATCTTTCACGATAACGCTTTTCTAAGGCTCTATTTTTGAAATATTGACACAATTTCTTATTATAAATTTCATGCAAGTACCCTATTGTGAATGGAAAAACTACACGTGGCGCATGCAACCACATGTCCGCACGGCGTCAAACATACATTGCACTCTTCATCGAAACAAACTTTACAACACTTGTCTACCTGGCACATTTTCTCGTCAGTTTCGTGAGGAACTTGCGTAGTAGTGTTGGCGACAACGTTGTTGTGGTGGTGCTCTTTTTGCGCATGTTCCCTAAGTGTCTTAACGTGGGGGTCTATATAATTGGTGTCTGCACCGAACATGCCGCACTCGTCGCGATCAAATGATGTATCAGCAATGGAGCGAAATAGTGGACACCGCGGTGACCACCGCCTGTGTTCTTGGTCAGGTTCGTCGAGTTGCAACCAATTCATTATCTCGACATTGCAGTACGCACAACGCACTTCGTCACCGCGACCTATGAAATAGAAACCACTTTTTGCCAAACTTTCCGGTGACAAGTATGCCAGTGGCCAATTTACAAATGAGTTTAAACGTTCCTCCTCACTCGACATGGCGCTAGGAGTTTGCCGTTCGTGCGCCATCTTATCGGTGTAGTATGCTGTATACAAATGAGTCGCGCTCAAAGTTTGTCGGGGCAGTCGGTGCGATTTATGGTAGGTAAATAATAGAAAGAGGCATGGAGGGGATATCAGCGGAAATTATAAACACAAATGCTCGTGTGCATATTTTTATTTCAAGGAACAAATAGTTACTGTTTTCGAGGTTTGAATTTTGGTTATATTTCGAAAATCTACTTTTATTCTGCAATCGTATAACGCAAATCAATGTGTTCATGAAAAAGTAAGTAGGTACACGTATTTACCGAATTCGTTACGTTACGCTCGATGCCATATCTAGTTCGTTCCATCATCTGTGGTAAAGACATTTTCTCAGGACATTTTGCTTAGTTTGTTTTTTTGCTCTATAAAAACACGGGTGTCAATTAAATGGCATTATAATTAATTCATCTCTTGATTAAAGTGCATCGACGCAGTAAGGATAAATCAAAAATGTACGTAAGTACTTGCATTATTTACATTTTATTCTAATTTATTGAGAATAATTTGGAGGTTCTATATTATGTTTTTAAAGTTATTGTGTGAAGTTGTTGTAAAGTCATTGTGTTAACAAATTAGGTACACATAATTTAGGAAACGCATCTGATTTAAATTATTTGGCAAGATAAAATGTGTTTAAGAACATGTCATATGTGTTGTGTACTATAAAGAAAATTAAATAAAAGTTATAACAAATAATGTTTTAAATTTTAGGTCGGATATTGAGTATTCATCGGATGAGATCCAGGGTGCAGTGGCTGCCGCGCCGGTAGAAAAGCCAAAAAAAAGGGCACCGAAAAGAGCGCTAGAGGCTTCGGCATTGTCGGTTAGGTAAGAATTGTTTATGCACTGTTTAATAAGATTTTTTAGTTTAATATGATGTTGCACTGGAGGATTTATGCAATAGTTGTCTTTAACATTTAGTAATGAAAAATTAAAATGTATTTTACAGATCCAAAAAGAAGCCTGACACCAGTAGCCGCAGCAGCGACAGCAGGAGTGCGTCGACCTCAACGAGGTGGGTAAATAGAAATTTTACATTGAATACCTATTAGTATTTTGAAATGTCTGTTTTGAACTTTATTTCTTGTGTGTTATGTCGTGTTGCCATCTGTTTGCTATCGAACCACGGCAATTTTTGTAGTGGCTTGAGTGTTTTATACTATACATTCCTATATATTTTATACAGCAGTAGCCTTATTAACCGGTTACTGTGAACCAACTTATTTATTATAAGTTACAAACTAAAAAATTGATTTTAAAATTTAACTTGTTCATTATTTATCTTTTAGACTTTTAGGTAGTTGATGGGTAATATTGGTTAAGTTGTGTAACATTTTTTTCTTTTATTTTTTTGACAGCTCGGAATACGAACGAGGCCTCTTCGGTCTGGAGCCGGCGACAAAACAAACAAATAAGCTGTCTACCAACACCAGCCTCCAGACCTACCTCAGCACTCGAGTCCCCGGCGGGAAAGTTCGCCGGGATAAACATCTGGAAGGAGATTTTTATATAGAGGTACGAGTTTATAATACTGAAGAGGCTGCGACCGCACAGCCAGATCAACGGTGGCGGTCAGCGCAAGTGGCTTTGAAATTAAAATTAAATCGGGATACTTCGCAGTGGGGAGCCTTACAAAAGTTTATGCACAAAGCACACGAGCTGTTTACTGATAGCGAACCTGTATTTTTTAGTGACAAAGGTTTTAAGTAGATAATTTAAATGATTTTTACCTACACTGTATTTATTTCACAAGCTTCTGCGGAGTATCTCCATTTAGTTTTAGTTTTTAGTGTCATTCATAGTAATTTAACATAATGCCGTATTGTGAAGATTGCAAAGCTTTTGTTAGTCGTGTTCGTTGGATAGGTCACTTGCGAAGTACTGATCATAAAAATAAAAATTATTCTACATTAAGTGAAGGTATCCTCAAAATTAATTCCGCTTTTCGCAACAGAATAGCCTCATATAAAGTTACATCATCGGATTCTGAGGATCAGACTTCAATAGAAAGTTTTTTAGATCATATACAAACTAAAATCAAATCGTTAATTGAAATGTCACTTAAGCAACATCACTGTGTCAAGGCCAATTTCGAATATTTTGGAGTTTTTCTCTTGTTAAAAAATGATTCCCAAGAGATAAAATCATTTGGCACGAAAAATTTTACTCTTTATCAAAATTGCAATCTTGATACTTTATTTTTCGAGGTAAAAACCAGTTTGATCAAAAAAGCAAGTGAATTTCAAGAGCGTGATAGTGGTTGGACATTTTTGCATAATTCCCATTTAGAAGTTAACATAAACAAATACCAGCCTTTGCGTGGTTCAAGTTTCATTGAGTTGCCGGCTTTAATCAAATCAAAGAAAGCCTATTTAAATATAAAGAATAATGATAATTTTTGTTTTTTATGGTCAGTAACTGCTGCTTTGTATCCTGCTCAACGTCATTCTGATAGAGTTTCATCTTATCCTAAATTTAATGACGTGTTAAACGTGGATGGCTTATCGTTCCCAATGAGTTTCTCAGACATTGCTCGGTTTGAACAGAACAATCCGCATATATGTATTTTTGTATACGGTTTAAATGATAAGAAGTTAGTGGTCGGTCCACTTTACAAATCAGACGCATTGAACAAAAAAGTTATTCATTTACTTTATCTTGAAGAAGGTGATATGTCGCATTACTGTTTGATAAAGGATCTGTCGCGTCTTGTTAGAAGTCAAATTACTAAGCATTGTAACAAATTGCACTTTTGCGATCATTGTTTACAATTTTTCAACTCGAACGATCAGTTATGTTCTCATATCTGCGGAGGTGTGGCTACCGAATTACCTCCAAAAGGTTCCTTTATAGAATTTAAAAATTATGACCGAAAGCAAAACGTTCCTTTTGTTGTTTATGCAGATTTTGAAGCTATGCTCGAAACTTACGATAGTTGCGAACCCGATCCGTTAAAATCTTCTACAGTGACTCAACAGCGACATGTACCTGTAGCTTTTGCCTATCACCTGGTTTGTACAGTAGATTCACGATACAACCACATAACCTCATATAGAGGACGTGATTGTGCTGATAAGTTTGTTAAATCTATTTGTGACGATGCAAAGAAAATCAGCGAAATATTAAATAAAAACGTGCCTATGGTTTTTACTGATACTGATGCTTATAATTATGAGAACGCAGAGACTTGTCACATTTGCGAGGGTCTAATAACAGTAGATAAAGTTCGTGATCATTGTCATTTGACAGGACAGTTCCGTGGCGCTGCTCATAGTTACTGTAATTTAAAATATCAAGTACCAAAGTTCTTGCCTGTTGTCTTTCATAACCTGTCTGGTTATGATTGTCATCTTTTTATCAAAGAATTAGGGAAAGCCCCTGGGTCTATTAAGGTAATACCGAAAACAAAAGAAAACTATATTTCTTTCACAAAGTTTATTCCGATTTCTGGACAAGATTATTTTCAAATAAGATTTGTGGATTCATTCAAGTTTTTGGGGACAAGCATAGAAAAGTTAGCCGCAACCATGAAAAAGGATGAATTTAGATACTTAAAATCTTACTATCCTGATGAAAAACACTTTAATCTGCTCACTCGAAAAGGAGTGTATCCATATGATTACATGTCTAGTTGGGAACGATATGCTGATACCTGTTTACCGTCTAAAGACCGTTTTTTTAACTCGCTTACGAATGAGTCAATTACCGATGAAGATTACGAACACGCTCGAGCGATGTGGCTTGAGTTTTCTATTAATAATATGGGTCAATTTACTGATTTGTATCTCGAGTCAGACGTCCTTTTGTTGACTGATATCTATGAAAATTTTAGATTAACATGTAAACAATATTATCAACTCGATTCTGCCTTTTATCTTACTGCACCAAGTCTTTCATTTGATGCAATGCTTTTAAAAACTCGCGTTCGGTTGGAACTTATAAGTGATTTAGAAATTTTTCGTTTGATACAACAAGGTATTAGAGGTGGCGTGTGCATGTGCTCCAAACGACACGCTAAAGCTAATCATAGATATCTGGAAACTTTTGACCCCTCTACGCCAAGCTCGTACATTATGTATTTAGATTGTAATAATTTGTATGGATATAGTATGTGTCAAACATTACCTCATTCAGACTTCAGATTTTTAAGCGATAGTGAAATTAAGAAGTTAGAGGTAAATATAGTACACATTACGGATGACGCTGAAAATGGCTTTATTCTCGAGGTTGATTTATTTTATCCACCAAATTTACACACCCAACACAATGATTTTCCATTTTGTCCTGAAAAAATTAAATCTCCCACAGGAAAAACAAAAAAATTAATACCCAACTTATATGACAAATATCACTACGTTATTCATTACGTTCACCTTAAAAAATGCTTAGAACACGGTTTGGTTTTAAGAAAAATCCATCGAGCTATAACTTTCAAACAAAGTAATTTTTTAAAACAATATATTAACAACTTAAAAAAATCTTGTTCAAAAACAGATTGTTTTTGAACAAGATTTTTTTAAGTTGTTAAATAATAGTATATTTGGAAAAACATTGGAAAACACAGAACAATGGGTAGATGTACGATTGATAAATAAGTGGTCAGACATGAATAACCAAACAAAAAAATTTATTGGTGCCGAGAAGTTGATAGCCAACCCAAATTTTCACAGCGCATCAATATTTTCTGACGACCTAGTAGCAATACAAATGAAACGTTCAAGGGTTGTTCTAAACAAGCCGATCTACATTGGATTTGCTGTACTCGAACTTTCTAAAAGTCATATGTATGACTTCCATTACTCAGTAATAAAGCCATTTTACGAAAATCGTATTGAAGTATGTTATACTGATACTGATAGTTTTATTTACAATATACAGACAGAAGATGTTTACAGAGATTTTAAAATGAATTTTCTAAAATATTTTGCTACTAGCAGTTACGATTACAATAACAAGTTTGGTTTGCCAATTGTAAACAAAAAGATTCCTGGGTTGTTTAAGGATGAAATGGGTGGTAAGATAGTTAAGGAGTTTGTAGGGTTAAGGTCAAAGCTTTATTGTATTAAAACTTCAGATAGAACGATTAAAAAAGCAAAAGGAACAAAACGAAATGTAATTAAAAATTTGCATGCATCAGACTATAAACATGTCTTATACAATTGTGATGTCGTTCGAAAAAGAAACGTTTTGTTTAAAACAATCAAGCATGAAATATTTACTCAATCCGTAAATAAAATTGCTCTTTCAGCCAATGATGATAAGCGGTTGTTAGAATCAGATAAGGTGACAACCATCGCCTGGGGTAATCAGACAATATTTGGTTGTACTGCTTAATTTTTTTCACTATTTCATAGAATGTAACTATTAATATAGAGTATTATAAAATATTAGGTAGAAATAAGATTGTTTTAATTATCCGTCGGATAATGATTATTATAATTATATACGAAATTGTAAGCAATATTATGTAATAGATATGTATTAATATTAAGTAAATATGAATACAGTGTAAGTTAATTTTAGTGTTTTCTGAAATATAAATAAATTTTAAATTACATTAAAACCAAGAGTTTTATTTGACTTTCACTTTGATATAAATACAATGTTGCTGTTTGAACATGTACCGACATGTTTCATTATAATCACAATAATAACATAATATAACATTACAACATAGAAATATGATCATCAGTCTCTGTGCTTGTACAAACAGTAACATGTTTAGACATGTTCCAACTTGGAAACTTCAACACATAGGCACTGTAGTTTTGTTTAGCTCCTCGAACAGTCATTACCGAGACGCGCTCGACCGAGGTACTGTCATCAGCTTCGTATCGATTTGGAATTGTAAGCATGCATTTTTTATTTGTTAAGTACCTACTATTATTCCGATAAGTGGACCGATTATAATTTTTTGATTGTTTCAGATCATGTTTACTCCTAGTGATGAACAATGCGCACAAGATCCTCTAGAAGGGTTTAGTCAAGAATTTCCTGAAGTCAGCAAAAGGAAAAAGTCCAGAAAGCTGCAGCCAACGTTGCTTTCACAAACCACACAAGCCGCCTTTGAAGAGGTGTTTAACAAGAACGAAGATGGAGCATGCAGTTCATTGAGCAAGCAGTGTGTTAAAAAGAGGAGCTTTGGCACCACATTCGTAGCCAGCAGGGAGCCGTTAAGGAAAACAACAAAGCTAATTAAACTTAGCATTACTGACGTAAGCAATCCAGAAAATTCGTTGGTGTTAGTGAAGGCTCAATATCCTGTTAAGGATGGAAGTGCAACAGATCATATTTTGGATGATGCTGAGGCATTAATTAACAAAATTTCAAAAACAATATGCGGCTATAGTGCATGTTTATACATGTAAAATTAATAAGTAAGATGAAGAAAATAACGTAGAGGAAGACAAAGTATGTTGGCAATCCAAGTCGATGGCGCTAGTGACGGCTCAATATCCAGTTCAGGATGAAAGTGCTACAAATAATATTTTGGATGGTACTGAAGCATTAATTAACAAAATTTCAACGACAGTATAACGGCTATGTGTAAAATTTGTTATTTGTTTATGTAAGATGACTATATTTATATTCATATATGTTTTTGTAATAAAACAATGGGCTAATAAAATCGGTGTTTTCATAATACTATACGAGGGTAAGGTTTAGTAAAAAACCAAGTTATTATTAATTATTTTTAATGAAAAAATTAAAAGTGATAGATTTCAATTACTAAAATAGTTTTCTAAATAACATAATTTTAAACAAGTTACATTTTTTAACGCACAATATTTCTTATGATTAACACAGTTATGGTTGAATAAATCAGTACAGTACACTTTATGTAATGTAGAAAAGTTTGAAAAGCTTATTTCTTCAAGTTTCTTGCTTAAATCTATAACTTCGCAATTAGAGCATAATTCTTTGATCCACTTGATTTTTTCGATTCCTTTTACTAGGACCTTTTTATGTTCTAAATAAGGAGCGATGACTCGTTGAAACTCTCTATAATCTATATAGCCTTCATTCCAGTAAATACCTCTGTTTCGTTGCAACCACTGAACTTGTTTTTTTTCTTCGAATGTTAAAAAATTATAGGAGTATGGTGGTTTAACTAAAAATGTTTGTGTTTGGTATTTTGTTGCAATTGCCACTTCTTTAACAATGAATTTATTATTCGCATCTTTAAAACCTTGAAGATCGGCTATTATAATGTCAGGATTCATGATAGTTTTTTCACCGTGCTGCTGAGTTGTTTATACTCGATAATGCAATCGTTGAGTATAAGACAGTAGGCTGAAGTTTGATCAGGTATCTCAGAATCTGCTTCGAGTTCAACGCGTACGTCGACAACAGGCCCTGACTTCAAATTGTCAATTTGTCTGGAGCAATCGATAACGAACAATGGCGTTAAATCTTTGAATTGCTTAGGGCTTAGCAAAGCTTCTGATCGCCTTCCATAATACGACTGTTGAAATCTTGCGTATTGCTCGTATATTAAAGCAAATCTGTCATTTGCAAAGTTTATATTTAAATTTTCATATGGAAAGTAAGTTGAGTTAAGGTACACCTTGACGTTACTTAGGTTACAATGATCGAACTGCGCCATATCAGAACTTGCATTGTTCTTTCGGTTCGTTTGCAATCCAATAATTACATATCGTGGTTTTTCTATTTGAGATGCAGTTTTTATTGACCACGTATGTTTAGTGGTTTTAGGTAAAGCTGGATATTCATACAAATCCCAATTTCTAAATACAATCTGGAGTGGTCGGTCTTTTTCTAAATACTTGAGAAGATTAATCTTTTCTCTATCTGAAACTCGTACGTGTGGTACCCGCCAAATTATTTTATTTATAATTACGTCTTCAATAACCTCATCGTTGTTAAGTTTAACAGCGTTTAAATTTGTGTTGCTTCGTAACAATATCAATTCGTGCCGACAATTGATCACAACTTTTTGATAATCTTCAGCGAAGCCAAGTATATTTTTGAGGGGAATGGAAACTGCGAAACTGCCTCGGTGAGTATTTGTAATACCGCCTATATCCCAGCCCCAGGCTCTTGACATTTTAGATTCACTCTCATTCATTGAAACCAACGCTTTCATTGTAGTACTTATTCCAGCGTTTTTTATTTTATCTATTTCAACTCCGTTTAACTCATACCGAATATCTTGAAATAGGTAAAGAAGAGAATTATTTGTAAAATTTACAGTGTTTACTTGCTCTTTAGTATCTCGTTTTTTAACATCAACTTGTCCTTCCAAGTATAAAGTGCTCGCTGATGGCAATATGTACAAATCTTGTTGGTTGATCGGAATGCGTATTTCATCATTCCTGTTGAAACTTGTTACATATGGTTTATATGAATGGAATTCGACCCCTTCAACGGAATTGTCGTAAGATGGAACAGATAAAACGTCTAAGATATTCATTTTAATAATCCGATTAATTTAAGGAATGCTTTATTATTTTTATTTAACTTATTTTTTTTCCTACAAGATGTTTTGTTGAGGGTTACTCGCGCAGAACTGACGATTTTTGATTTTCGAATTAACTTATTTTTTTTCCTATAAGGAGATGTTTTGTTGAGGGTTACTCGCGCAGAACTGATAGTTTTTGATTTTCGAGGCACGTATTTATTGTAATCAATCATTATTTTTACTAATGTTTCTCAAATGCAAAAAAAGTTGCACTTCTTCACCACGTAAATTGACTAAGTTATTATTTATGTCCAAAAATCTAATATGGATGCAATTGATATTACTTTGATTGATTCGGAAATATATCGCGTTTTTAGGGGCTTCGATGATTCTATATCCAGGCGGCACGTTAGGTGCAAATTCGTAAACAATATGGCTTGGTTCACCGTTTATATATGATCCACTCACTATATCACATTCGACTCTCACCACGGTCGTAGGCAAAATGTTCACTGGCAGATGTGAAACATGCCATTTATTTGCTTTCAGAAACTTATTTCCATAGCCCAGCAAATTTCCTAGAGAATCTGTCTTGGTAAAATCAATATCTTTGGTGCAGTGTATGGATATTTTTAATGTGTTGTTATTACAGTGAAGTTGAAATGTTGCGTCTTTTATTTCTGATTTTATATAGTCACTGATATCTTGCAATTCATAGGCTCCTTCCGGTAGAGTAATTACTTCATTAGTACCATAGTAAAATTTATTATTTCTATAGTCAATATTTGGAATTGAATTAAATGTAGATAAATATAACAGAGCACACTCATATTCTCCATTAAGTTGTAGGGTGGGAGAGTAATAAGTAGTTAAAATTGATGAGTTTCCCGTAATTGATAGTGTTAAAGACATTTTGCAAATGACATGACTAAAACAAAATTTAATGTTTTATACTTTTTTATTCCAAAATTTCCATAAATATTTTAAACATAAATGACCACAATTAACAGTGTTAAATTTTTGGTATCTTGTATAATTATAAAAAATGTTCATATTTTTTAAATACTTCACTAATTCAAATGGCGGTTTCAAATCACCATAACTATCAAAGTATTCACAATAATTATTTCGTTTTGCATATGCTACCCAATGTGTTCCCTCATTCTTCGAATCATCTAGGTTAACAATACCACATTCAATCTTCCTCGGACTTCTGGGTAATTCATCTTTCATGTAAACACCTCGGAAATGCGGAATATTTGCAGCGTACTTCAAAATGTCTACATTTGTCAAAGCACGATTAGGTAGCGTAGTTAGTTTTTTGAAGCTTTTATGTATAAACCTTTCCCACTTTTGTAAGGCTTTATGTATAAGCCTTTTCCCAGTGCTATAGCCTCCATGGTTTTATTATGACGCTCTGTCTCCTGCAAATTCTTTTGAGCAGATTTATAATCATTCACAGTTTTTGCAATTCCAGACGCTCCTCCCGCCAGAGCGCCTAGAGCTGATAAACCCGCAAATATTGGGATAAGTGGTAATATTCCTCCGGTTTTTGGTATTGGTATCACTCGAGGTAATTTGATTTGACGAGCTAGCGGAATCATTCTTTTAGCAGCTGCATAAGACAGGTTTATCAGTTTATCAGTATCAGAATATATGTCAATTAATAATACGTTTTGGACATAATATAACTATTCTTTATACCTATTATAATGTTATCTCTCGGGTCACTATAATTTATTATATTGTACCTATATATGACTTGTAACTTGGTGTTACGAATAAAGAATTGTATTGTATTGTATTGTATTGTTGTATTGTATTGTTTTACGGTTTTTTTGTTTTAGCTTTTTAACATGTGAACGAATTTTCGTGACAAAATGTTTGAATGATTTAACTCCCCAACCCGATTTTACTTTAGCTTTCATCGCTTTACTAACCAGCCATGAGACCAATTTTTCACCTTTCCCTGCATCCTTTGCTTCTAACCTCTTTTTAGCCATGTCTAACAATTGTAAATCCGCTTTGTGACGATTAGGTAAATCTGTGTTATTGGCGTAGGCGATATCGTGGTGCATGCAGGCTTCGTCCAACTTGTTAACCCCGCGATCACCTCTTTGTAAACGTTTCTGAAGTTTTGTTCCTGGTCCACAGTAATTATACCCAGGTATATGAATCTCAAAAGGTAAGTTATTTATTAAATTGTTAACGAGTCCACCACCATGCATGACTCGTATTAAAATGACTAAAGTAACGATACTGTTTATAGTTTTATATCTTCTTAACTTAACAATGTGGATTTATCAATCCAGCTGTTTTCATCAGGAGGTAACCCTAACCATTTAACGAATATCTTACTCCCTTTCTTTTTCAACACTTTTTCTATTAAATACACATTAGGATAGTTAGTCTTCTGCAGTTCTTGTTCATAAAAACTTCCTAAAATAGGCTGCTTACGTTGATCTTCAATTTGGTACGTTTGTGGAATGGTATTATTTACTTTCTTTACAGTAAATAATTCTGTAGACCAATAAGGAGTATATCCCTTTTCAAAACAATTTTTGTATTTACTAATACGAACGCAATCCCCAGCCTTAAATTTAGATTTTTGTGGTACAGATGGAAAAGAGTGTAATTTATTAATATTTCTTTTTACGTCTGGTTCTATAGTTTTATTAATTTCTGCAGGCTTAAAACCAGTGGTGCGATGTTTTGTGGTGTTATAAGACTGCATAATATTATTCAAAGTTTTGTCAGACCATTTATAACTCCCAATCAGACTAAAGTGTTTGAACAGTCTTTGCTTTATAGTTTTGATAAGACGTTCAACAATTGAAGCTTTTTTTATAGAAAACGTTGAATAATGGGTAATTTTATTCGTCTTCATAAGCTTTTGAAACGAATCGTTGTAGAACTCGTTCCCCATATCGGTTTGCAAATTGTACGGCCTTCTTTGGCTTCGGATTAAAATATGTTTAAAAGCTTGAGTTACATCAAGTTTTTTCTTTGATTTCAACGGTTCAGCCCAGGCATACTTTGTAAAGCAATCTATTACTATAAGGATATATTTATTGTTGTTGTTATATTTTCGAAGAGATTGCATATCTATCAAATCGGCTTGCCACAAATCATCGATTCCCTTAAGAAAAACAGGACGTCTTGTAAAGTTTTTTCGAGCGGCTTTGTGGATTTCATTGACTACTTCCTGTTTTGTCATTTTGTAATGCACTTTAAATCTAGTTGTCCACCCCGTTCTTGTTAAGTTTCTCTTCCAACTGATTTACTAACCCTAAAGACGTTGCTTTTAAAGTAGACTCATCAATTTGAGAACGTAAGCTGTCAATAAGGCCATTGAATTCTTTAAACATCTTGGTGTTTAGTTGGTCTACATACTCCTTGTTAACAGCATCATCTGCTTCTACTGGATGTTTGATGCCTCTCAGTCTAGCTGTTTGTAAATCATAATCTCCATTATGAGATCTCAACAAAGCATTGTATGCTTTTAAAGTAGATGTAACGGTATTTGTAATGTCAATTATAATTTGTGAACGCATATTTTCAACAAGGTTATTGAATTCTTTTATAATCATATCATGTAATTGATCGACATACTCTTTATTAACCGCATCGTATGCTTCTATAGGAAATTTGATGCCTCTTAGTCTAGCTGTTTTTAGATCATAATCACCATTTTCAGATTTCATTAACACCTTGTCATTAAATGTAAACTGTGACAAACGTATTCTTTTATGAATATGATGACCAAATTTGTCTATACTCATATTGTAAGGTAGGACCTGCTACTTAGGGAGGCTAGATATAAAATGAAACTAATCGTTAGTAATGCACATATTTATTTTATTTAGGCATTAATGAGTCCACTTTCACGCAATTCTTCTATAATAGAAATGATTTCATTGTCAAGTCCGGTGTTACCAGCTTCTCGTGATGCTATCAATAGTTTTAATCGTTCCACCAATTCATTAGGATCGTCCCAGTATACTAAGTCGACATCTTTTCGTATTTTTTTCATTGACGGTAAGCCTTCTCCTTTCGTTTGTTTTATATTAAACAGAGGTCTAATGATTTGTACGTATTTTTGTCCTTTATTACTTTTGATGGGTTTTTTTGAATCGTAATCTCGACGGTGAGCGTTTGTGTTCATTAACATAGTTTTGTAATTTTTCATGTCGCTATCCGTAATTAATTTTAAATCGATATCTTTTTTAAGCAACAATTGTTTTAAGCCAAGAGTGGTAGCGTACTTATGTCCAGCTACAGATATAAATCGATCACCGATCGTTATAGGAGATGAACCTAACATAAGTTTTCCTTTTTCTGATCTAACACCAAATACAACATCATCTAACGCCTCTGAAGACACAGACCATGACGAGGTATTTTTATCATCGAGAGTTGTATCAATAACGGATGAAACTGAGGGGTCTGTGTCTAAATCAGATTCTGAATTATCTGTATAATAATTATCACTGCTCTCATCCTTGGTGTCTTTAACAGTACCGGTGTTATGGTTGGTGTTGCCTTCAGATTTTTCTATCAGCTTTTGTTTTGTTGCTTTTTCATTAGCTTTCGTAAATTGAGCAAGAGGTTCTGTGACCGGCTTGAACACGGTTTCCAATGCACGTTTATTTTCAATTTCGACATTTCTCATTTTTCGCACCTTTTTCTTAACTGCTTCTGCAGCATCAACAATTCGTCTTTTTAATGATTTTTCCATTATAACCGGACGAGTCGTTAATGATTTAGCATCCGATAACGAATGAAGTTTAAAACATGCGTTCCTCTATTTAAAGGTATTATTTATGTTCTTTGTTAGTCGAACACCACAAAAGTGTCTAATTTGTTTCTATAGCAACCATTATTTTTAGTACAATCCTTGTTTATAACCAAATAATTGTAAGGATTGATCCAAATCTTTGAACACATTTCGCGAAATTGACCCCACGTCATGTCTGTATTAACGTGCTCATCATAAACATGTTTCATATTGGTTTCATCTTGTTTAAAAAGTATAATTAAATTCGCGTTATCTCTCACTAACTGTTTAGGGATTTTACTATATGTTTGGTTGAGATAAAAACAATCAATATATTTGTGTCTGCCCATTGCAAAGTAATCTCGTATGTTATTTTGATTTTCACATGCAACGTCGTCAAATACAATCACGGAGTAGGGTTTAGCATCTTGTAGACTTAAAACTTCATCTTTATCACGATACTTTTCAAATAAAACATTTGGAACTCGTTCCAAAACCTTTTCTAAAAACACATATTTTGGTTGTTGTAATGTTTTAGAATAAACATACACATTTCGATAATGTAACCCGTTTTCGTGCAAAAGTAGTCCAATCATCAAATTTGTTTTCCCACAGCTCGACGGTCCACAAATGATGCATCGTACAGTGCTAGGTAGAAGACTTCCATGACGTGACATGGTATTTTTTACTTCGACAAAAACATTATCAATATTTAACGATTGTGACTGTTTAACAAACTTCATGATGCACGTGTCAAGTCAGTAGTGTGCTATTTCGTTAGTTACATTTATTTTTAAGTCAAAACATGAGAACTACCAGACGTCTAATCGTTTCATGGTATGGATTTCGCTGTATTATCATTCCACAGATAAATCTTTTGTAATTGATCTGACAAATGTTCGATCTGACAAATGAAGATCTTTTTGATTGTGTGGTCCAGGGCCTGGACCACTGGAATGATTTTGCGAGCGATAATTGTTTTTGCATGATCGATCCGACAAGTGAATCATTTTGATTGGTATATATTGTATGGTCTGGACCATCGGAGTGATTTCGCGAGCGAGCACGAGCTCGCTCATTGCGAAAGAACGAAGTGGTCCAGAACATACAATATATACCTACTTTCGCCTAAGCGATCATTAAGTAAAATAGTAGAAAACAAAGAACCACCAAGTAATAAATTTATTTCACCCGGTATATAGAACCGATCATCCGCGAGTGCGATGTCTTTTAAGTAAGCGAGCGAAGAAATATTAATTTCAGTCGACGGAAATCTATCGGTGATACGATCGATTACATAAACCTCGACAGACAGACAAACGTCTCGATTAAAACGTGAGTATATTTTAGCGAAGTTACGCCTCTTATAATATTCTCTGAGCCCCCGATCCCCTTTACAATGGAGTGAGGAACTCGTTTACAAAGAAGATTTAATTTATTGCAGCACTCTAGCGTTATAAAATTATTTTGAGATCCAGGATCTACTAGACCCCTAACGCAATGCATATTACCGAAGGAATCTGCAGCGTTTACACGTATGGTTCCTAATAAACAGGTCTTAATACGCGCGGGATTAGGTTGAGTGTTGCATAGCGAGACTACATCTGCGGTGCGCGAGAGAGAGGGCACGTGCGACTGCGCGTCGGCTGAACTCCCGGCCACGGCAGCGGTAGGCGCCGGGGCCGATGCGGCGAGCGGCGGCGGCGTGCGAAGCGGCGCGGGAGCGCGGGGCGCCGCATCGCCCCGCGATACGAGCGGGCCGCGCCACGAGGGCTGCGCAGTTCAGTTTAGCACATTACTGCTACCCGACTTTCGACAAAGCATAGAATGATGCTTGGAACCACAATACCTACAAACATTGCTCGATTGGCAATTAAAAAAAAAAAGTTAAGCGCTAAGGCAATTAGTACAAGCGTTATGCGTGTTAATTAAATTTGATCGATCACCTAAAGGCAATTTATGAAATGCGTTGCACTTATATAAATAAGAATGACCATTGCGACCACAACAAATGCATACGTCATGCTGCGTAGTTATAAAAGAATGAGTGAATTTAGAAGAAGCGGGTTTACTCGACGTCGGTTTTGTTTCGACGTTTTTTGCATATGAGAAATTGTGATTATTCGAAGTTCGTTCTAAAATCTTCGACTGTTCGCGTAAGAATTTTATTAAATGATCGTAGGTAGGAACGGCAACGCCGCGATTCAACGTCTCGATCGTCTCGAACGCGCGCGCGGTATCGGAGTCGAGCTTCTTCAATGCCACGTGCAGTAACATGAAGTCAGCTAGATCGGAAATGTCCAGTTGTCTGAGATTGGATACGGCCAAGCCGAACCTTTCTAGAAAGAGATCTATATTTTTGGAGGTAGCGGAAGTAAAAGGTTTGTGATCTAACATTTGAGATATGTAAAAATTACCCAACATGCGTTTGTCCTCGTACCTATCGACCAAAGTTTTCCACATAATACTGTAGTTCTTAGCGGTAGGGGCTATGCCGGCGCAAACAGCAAGGGCGCGACCGGATAGTTTACCCGTTAAATACTGAATACGTTCGTTGTCGGTTAAATTTTGATCCAAATGAATAGTATTTTTGAAACTTTCGTAAAAACTAGGCCAGTGCGAGGGATCGCCATTAAACCCGACTAAATCAAGTTTAGGAAGTCTGCGAACGGAAAGCGGTTTAGCATCTACCGAAGAGGTCAATTTACGCTCAGCGGAGGTATCGCGAGTTAAAAGGGTTTTTACGCGTCTTATACGATTGTACAGATCCTCGAAAGCGCTCCATGATTGAAAGTTAGGATCTGCTTCCGGAGACAAAGCCAGTTCTATTGCGTTTATTTTGTCGATGAGATTTGAGAAATTTGAGCGAATCTCGTCGAGAGACTCGATGCTAGAGAAAAATAACTCCTTTGTCTCTTCGTTCGATTGAGCAGTCTTTGAGTAATCATAGATCTGTTGTATGCGTTCGTACACGGCGTCGCGCTTGCCATACAACAGTTTCAGCTCTAATTTAGGTTTTTCAGGATTAGATTTCTGCGCCATAGCGAAGGAAAATTATAGAAAGCGATAAGTTGAAAGTAGATAAGGTTCAATGTGAACGTAGTCACACCGGTTTTCGCGAATAAGTTTATTTCTGCAACTGACTGCAACATGCAGAGTCGTGCGATGATGTGCAGTAGGTACGAAAAAAATAGCGAGCGAGAGCGACCAATGAGCACGCGGCTAGCCGGCGTAGCCGGCCGGCTAGTTACCTACGCGGTTTGAACTTTGGTTCGAAATGAAGTAAAATATGGCTGACCAGTAGGTACGAAATATAAGTGAATATATGCGTAAAACTAGCGATTTATATTGACTGAATGCGAAGAAAACGTTGAATTTACCACTTCAAATTAATAATTAAAGCAGACAAGCGAGAATTATAGGGAAAATAGCTACAATATTCGGCTATCGATGGACCAGAAATTTTATGTGGTGGCCTACGGCTCGATTTTTCGGCCGTTAATGCCCCTCACATAGGAGCGGAGTGGACTGTATTTTAGCGGAATTTATTTAATTAATATGACACTGACCTTGATATAGGGCTAGTGAAATCCTTCAACCCTGTGCCTTATTGCGTGGGTGCAGCTACGCGGTGAAAGCTCGACGTGTCTTAGCAGCGCTTCTTCTCGGGCTTCGCCTCCTCTTCTTGGAGCTACACCTTATCACTACACTCACACTTACGGCACAGAGCGTTCAGGAGCGGTTCCCGTAGGGAAATTAAAGGAATTAGCGGAATGATCTAGATATCGATCAGACTTTTGAGTAGCGGTGATCGCGTAGCGATAAGCGACCTTCAATTAGCGAATCTAGCGATTGACTGCGGAAGGGAATTTATGACGCGCGCGGTGTCTTGTACGCGTCAGAAAGGGATAGAAAACAATTAATGCGAATTGCAGCGGAAAGTGTCGAATACAAACGAGTGAATATTTAAAGAGAAAGAAAACAGCGCAAATGGCGCGAACACAGGGTGAATAGTAATCAACTTTTATGATTTGCATACGATTGTACCGGGTGAGTAGAGGATTGTACCGCTTTTAAAATAAATTTTTATTTAAGGGGATCAAAGTTACGAAGCAACGAAAATTTGGTAATGAACCCCATTAACCACATAACCGGGTGAATAAAAATTAACTTTTATGACTTGCATACGATTGTACCCCGTAGGTAGAGGATTGTACCGCTTTAAAAATTAATTTTTACTTAAGGGGATCAAAGTTATGGAACTACGAAAATTTGGTACGGAACCCCCTGAACCAAATGAACAGGGTGAATAGTAATCAACTTTCATGACTTGCATACGATTGTACCCAGTGAGTAGAGGATTGTACCGCTTTTAAAATTAATTTTTACTTAAGGGGATCAAAGTTACGAAGCAACGAAAATTTGGTACTAAACCCCCTTAACCACATGAACATGGTGAATACTTTTTAAGTTTCATGACTTGCATACGATTGTACCCGATAGGTAGAGGATTGTACCGCTTTAAAAATTAATTTTAACTTAAGGGGATCAAAGTTATAGAACTACGAAAATTTGGTGAAAATTTGGTATTTGAACCCCCTTAAACACATGAGCTGGGTGAATAGTAATCAACTTTTATGAATTGCATACGATTGTACACGGTGAGTTGAGGATTGTACCGCTTTTAAAATTAATTTTTACTTAAGGGGATCAAAGTTACGAAGCAACGAAAATTTGGTACGAAACCCCCTTAACCACATGAACATGGTGAATACTTTTTAACTTTTATGACTTGCATACAATTGTACCCGATAGGTAGAGGATTGTACCGCTTTAAAAATAATTTTAACTTAAGGGGATCAAAGTTATAGAACTACGAAAATTTGGTGAAAATTTGGTATTTGAACCCCCTTAAACACATGAGCTGGGTGAATAGTAATCAACTTTTATGACTTGCATACGATTGTACCTGGTGAGTAGAGGATTGTACCGCTTTTAAAACTAATTTTTACTTAAGGGGATCAAAGTTACAAAGCAACGAAAATTTGGTACTAAACCCCCTTAACCACATGAACATGGTGAATACTTTTTAAGTTTTATGACTTGCATACGATTGTACCTGATAGTTAAAGGATTGTACCACTAAAAAAATTAATTCTAACTTAAGGGGATCAACGTTATGGAACTACGAAATTTGGTGAAAATTTGGTATTTGAACCCCCTTAAACACATGAGCTGGGTGAATAGTAATCAACTTTTATGACTTGCATACGATTGTACCCGGTGAGTAGAGGATTGTACTGCTTTTAAAATTAATTTTTACTTAAGGGGATCAAAGTTACGAAGCAACGAAAATTTGGTACTAAACCCCCTTAACCACATGAACATGGTGAATACTTTTTAAGTTTTATGACTTGCATACGATTGTATCCAATAGTCAGAGGATTGTACCGCTTTAAAAATTAATTTTAAAGGGGATCAAAGTTATAGAACTACGAAAATTTGGTGTAAATTCGGTATTTGAACCCCCTTAAACACATGAACAGGGTGAATATTAATCAATGTTTATGACTTGCATACAATTGTACCCGGTGAGTAGAGGATTATACCGCTTTTAAAATTAAATTTTACTTAAGGGGATCAAAGTTACGAAGCAACGAAAATTTGGTACGAAACCCCCTTAACCACATGAACATGGTGAATACTTTTTAAGTTTTATGACTTGCATACGATTGTATCCAATAGGCAGAGGATTGTACCGCTTTAAAAATAATTTTAACTAAAGGGGATCAAAGTTATAGAACTACGAAAATTTGGTGTAAATTCGGTATTTAAACCCCCTTAAACACATGAACAGGGTGAATATTAATCAATTTTTATGACTTGCATACAATTGTACCCGGTGAGTAGAGGATTGTACCGCTTTTAAAATTAATTTTTACTTAAGGGGATCAAAGTTACGAAGCAACGAAAATTTGGTACGAAACCCCCTTAACCACATGAACATGGTGAATACTTTTTAACTTTTATGACTTGCATACAATTGTACCCGATAGGTAGAGGATTGTACCGCTTTAAAAATTAATTTTAACTTGAGGGGATCAAAGTTATAGAACTACGAAAATTTGGTGAAAATTTGGTACTTGAACCCCCTTAAACACATGAGCTGGGTGAATAGTAATCAACTTTTATGACTTGCATACGATTGTACCCGGTGAGTAGAGGATTGTACCGCTTTTAAAATTAATTTTTACTTAAGGGGATCAAAGTTACGAAGCAACAAAAATTTGGTACTAAACCCCCTTAACCACATGAACAGGGTGAATAGTAATCAACTTCTATGACTTGCATACGATTGTACTCGAAAGGTAAAGGATTGAACCGCTTTAAAAATTAATTTTAACTTAAGGGGATCAAAGTTATAGAACTACGAAAATTTGGTGAAAATTTGGTATTTGAACCCCCTTAAATACATGAGCTGGGTGAATAGTAATCAACTTTTATGACTTGCATACGATTGTACCCGGTGAGTAGAGGATTGTGCCTTTTTTAAAATTAATTTTTACTTAAGGGGATCAAAGTTACGAAGCAACGAAAATTTGGTACTAAACCCCCTTAACCACATGAACATGGTGAATACTTTTTAACTTTTATGACTTGTATACGATTGGACCCGGTAAGTAGAGGATTGTAACACTTTTAAAATTAATTTTTACTTAAGGGGATCCAAGTTATGGAACTACGAAAATTTGGTACTAAACCCCCATAACCACATGAACAGGGTGAATAGTAATCAACTTTTATGACTTGCATACGATTGTACCCGATAGGTAGAGGATTGTACCGCTTTAAAAATTAATTTTAACTTAAGGGGATCAAAGTTATAGAACTACGAAAATTTGGTGAAAATTTGGTATTTGAACCCCCTTAAACACATGAGCTGGGTGAATAGTAATCAACTTTTATGACTTGCATACGATTGTACCCGGTGAGTAGAGAATTGTGCCTTTTTTTAAATTAATTTTTACTTAAGGGGATCAAAGTTACGAAGCAACGAAAATTTGGTACTAAACCCCCTTAACCACATGAACATGGTGAATACTTTTTAACTTTTATGACTTGTATACGATTGGACCCGGTAAGTAGAGGATTGTAACACTTTTAAAATTAATTTTTACTTAAGGGGATCCAAGTTATGGAACTACGAAAATTTGGTACTGAACCCCCTTAACCACATGAACAGGGTGAATAGTAATCAACTTCTATGACTTGCATACGATTGTACCCGATAGTTAGAGGATTCCGCTTTAAAAATTAATTCTAATCTAAGGGGATCAAAGTTATAGAACTACGAAAATTTGGTGAAAATTTGGTATTTGAACCCCCTTAAACACATGAGCTGGGTGAATAGTAATCAACTTTTATGACTTGCATACGATTGTACCCGGTGAGTAGAGGATTGTGCCTTTTTTAAAATTAATTTTTACTTATGGGGATCAAAGTTACGAAGCAACGAAAATTTGGTAGTAAACCCCCTTAACCACATGAACATGGTGAATACTTTTTAACTTTTATGACTTGCATACGATTGTACCCAAAAGATAGAGAATTGTACCCGATAGTAAGAGAATTGTACCGCTTTAAAAATTAATTTTAACTTAAGGGGATCAAAGTTATAGAACTACGAAAATTTGGTGAAAATTTGGTATTTGAACCCCCTTTAAACACATGAGCTGGGTGAATAGTAATCAACTTTTATGACTTGCATACGATTGTACCCGGTGAGTAAAGGATTGTGCCTTTTTTAAAATTAATTTTTACTTAAGGGGATCAAAGTTACGAAGCAACGAAAATTTGGTACTAAACCCCCTTAACCACATGAACATGGTGAATGCTTTTTAAGTTTTATGACTTGCATACGATTGTAACCGATAGGTAGAGGATTGTACCGCTTTAAAAATTAATTTTAACTTAAGGGGATCAAAGTTATAGAACTACGAATATTTGGTGAAAATTTGGTATTTGAACCCCCTTAAACACATGAGCTGGGTGAATAATAATCAACTTTTATGACTTGCACACGATTGCACCCGGTGAGTAGAGGATTGTACCGCTTTTAAAATTAATTTTTACTTAAGGGGATTGTTATTAGGTAGGTATGCATGTGTGCGGAGCTGCGCCCCCGCTGACCGATACCTATATTAAACCCAGTGCGTTAACAGCAGTCTTGCGTTTCACTTGTCCCCGCATATCACATACATATCAGTGGCGACGAGTACTTATCCATCTACCCGGTGCAAAATAATAAAAAATGGCGTCGGCAAATTTCGGAATTTTGACTAATTTCGACCACAGTCAATATACTTGGACTGCGTTTAAAAGTAGAATCACTCAGTGGTTCATCGCGAACGATATCGACGCTGTGAAAGATCCGCGGCGGGAGTGAAAAAACGAGCAATATTGTTGAGCGCACTCGCGGACGGCACGTACAAGTTGGCGGCTGACCTTGCGCTGCCGAAGGACTTACAACAGGTGCCGTACGAAGATATACTGAATCTGCTAGACACACACTTCACACCGAAACAGGTAGGGTTTGGAGAGAGGCACAAGTTCTACGCGGCCAGCCAACTTCCATCCGAGACGGCGTCCCAATGGGCGGCGAAACTGCGTGGACTCACTACTGAATGCAAATTTAGCAACATAGAAGAGGCGCTACGAGACCGTTTCATAATGGGGATGCTACCAGGGGTCGAAAAGGAAAAGTTATACGTGAAAGATCTGACCGGCTTAACCCTGGCCAAGGCCGTGGAGTTCGTCGAGAGCATGCGCAGCGCACGCGTCGCCGTCGCCGGCGGGCCCGCCGCCGTCGCGGGCGTCGCTATCGCGCCCGACCAGCCGCTGTACAAAATCGACAAAGGCTCGAAGCCGGGTAGGAAAAGTGTTAAAGTGAAGTGTAACGTATGCGGTTATACAAACCACAAAACCGATGAATGTCGTTTTGCTAGCTATACGTGTACAAAGTGCAATGTGAAGGGTCATTTGCGCCGAATGTGTAAAAATGTAAAATACGTTGCGACTGGTACCGTGGATGAGGGCGATGACGACGACGACGACGGTGAGTTACACAACATACGATCCTTTCAAGGTGAGCCTCTAGTCGAGTCGGTGTGTATTAACGGAAAAAAAATTGCATTCGAAATTGATAGTGGATCGGCCGTGACTGTCATATCGGAAGGTATATATAAGTTGCACTTCGCAGACGTGCCATTGTCAGTCACTAGGAAGAAACTCATAAGCTACACGGGGGAAGCGTTGAGGTGCGCGGGGCGCGCGCTGATGTCGGTCGAATGGAGGGGCCGCGCGCGCGACCTGTAGGGGGAGCACGAATTTTTTCGCTATCGTCTAGTCGATATCGTTGTAATGTCAAAGCGTTTTTTTGTATGGAAAATGAACGACAATGGATAGATGGCGCTGTTCATTTTCCATACAAAAAAAATGCTCGATATCGACTAGACGAGAGCGACAAAATTCGTGCTCCCCCTACTGTTCGTGTACGTGGTGCGCTGCGGCGGGCCGCCGCTGCTCGGCCGCGACTTTATTGCTAAGTTTGAGTTGCAACTAACACCTGTATATAATTGTAAACGAACAGTCGATGAAACGGAATCGTTGCATTTACTTTACCCTAATGTTTTTTCAGGAAAATTAGGTTTATTTAATAGACATAAGGTTAAGTTGCGGCTCAAAGAAGATAGTAAACCTATATTTTTTAAAGCGCGCCCTATGCCATTCGCCCTAAAGGATAAAGTCGATAAAGAAATCGACCGGCTACTCGAGTTAGGTGTCCTCCGGCCGGTAGCACAGTCAGAGTACGCGTCGCCTATCGTACCGGTATTAAAGCGCGACGGGTCCGTCCGGCTGTGTGTAGACTATTCCGTCAGTTTAAATAAACAACTGGTAATAGACCAGTACCCGCTGCCGACGATTAACGAATTGTTCACGAAACTTCACGGGGGCCAACAGTTTACCAAATTGGACTTATCGATGGCATATAATCAATTCGTTTTAGACGACGAGTCGCAAAAATATACGTGTATAAATACGCACCGCGGCCTGTTCGCATACACGCGGTTGGTGTTCGGTCTGTCGAGCGCTCCGGCCGTGTTCCAGCGCGCCATGGAGGGGCTGCTGGCCGGCCTGAGCGGCGTGCTGTGTCTGCTCGACGACGTGCTTATCACGGGCGAGGACCGCGCCCAGCACTTGTCCAGATTACATCAGGTGTTACAGCGATTTCAAGAAGCAGGGCTCGTATTACAAAACGAAAAATGCGAATATTTCAAAAATGAAATAAATTATTTAGGGTACGTAATTAACAAAGACGGGTTAAAAAAATCGGCAGATAAAATCAAAGCAATAATGCATGCGCCGATTCCTACGAATGTAAATCAACTTCAATCTTTTTTGGGACTCGTTAATTATTACAGATGTTTCGTAGCTAGCGCGTCAACGATTTTAAGTCCATTATATGAGTTGCTAAAAAAGGGTACCAAATGGAGACTCAAAAACGACGGAAAATCGAAAACGACGCGTTTATTGAAATAAAAAACATTCTGACGTCGGACCAAACGCTTGCACATTTTAACGCCAATGCAAAAATAGTTTTAACAGTCGACGCTTCACCTAACGGGCTAGGAGCGATTTTGTCACAAATAGATAACGACATTCAGGAAAAACCGATCGCATACGCGTCGCGTACTTTAAACAATGCAGAAAAACGTTACTCGCAGATTCAAAAGGAAGCGACTGCAATAATATTCGGGGTGCGTCGTTTTCACCAATATTTATATGGGAGATCTACACCTTTTATATTGCGACCGGATCACAAACCGCTCCTTTCGATTTTCGGGCCCCGCAAAGGTGTTCCAGAAGTCACCGCGAATAGGTTACAAAGATACGCATTATTTTTAAGTGGTTACAATTATTCAATAGAATATGTTAAAAGTAAGGACAACAGCGCAGATTACCTATCGCGAGCCAGCTTACCGGAAGCGGGCGGCGGCGGCGGGGCGCCGGGGGACGGGGCGGCCGACCCGGGCGACCGCGCAGCGTACGTGCGCTTCGTAGTGCACGGCGCCTTACCGATCACCGCGCGGGAGCTGCGCGACGCGACCGATAACGACGCGGTACTGAGGCGAGTCGTCGACTATGTACAAAACGGATGGCCTAGGAAGGTTTGTGATAACAATATACAACCATTTTATTTATGCAAATTACAACTCTCTTACGAAAACGGTTGTCTGATGAGAGGTCACAAGGTAGTAATTCCGAACTCGTTACGTCAGCGTGTCCTTTCGGAATTGCATACATCGCATATAGGCATAGTAAAAACCAAAGCCGAGGCTCGCTCACGACTGTGGTTTCCGGGGATAGACAAAGCGATCGAACAAATGATAGGCTCGTGTGAAATATGCAACCGGCTGCGGCCGTCGCCGCCGCGAGCGCCGCTAGCGCCGTGGCCGCACCCGCCGCACCCCTTCCACAGAGTGCATGCGGACTTCCTCGGACCTTTAAACGGACGCACTAGTGTTGCCCAAATGCAAGAACAAGACGAGACTTAGCCAGTCTTGGTCTTGGTCTTGCGCCATTACACCTGGTCTTGGTCTTGGTCTTGGTCTTGCGCTCCCAGTCTTGGTCTTGGTCTTGGTCTTGCAGCAAGAGTCTTGCAAGTCTTGCAATTACCTATTAGTCTATTACTATTTATTAAAGTTTACTTTAAATCTTAGAAAAACGTATTAGAATTGGAACATTGTGAGCTTGAATTAACATAGCCATAGTAAAGATCAAGCAGATTAATAAATAACTGAAGATTTGATAAGAAATTCGAAAAATCAACTGACCTATATGTCGTTTTCCATGGAAGTAACTGTTTCTTAATAAACATTTATGATTTATAAGCTTACATTTGCTAAAACATGTAAAAAAACAAATTAATTACAATAACTTGACTGTATTTTAAAGAACAATACTTATCTGTCTAGAAAGAGATTGAACCCTCAACTTATAAGAAATTTAATAAATGAAATTTTATAATGTATTCATTTTCATTCTAAGCACTCTGAAACTTATTTATTCTTTGGAACACCTGTAGGTACTCTACTAGGAAATTATTTTGCATGAGTATACCTACGCCCTATGGCGGCAATCAAATAGTGTCAAATGTTATGATTTCGGCGTGGCGGCAACGATTGTTTTAGATTTCAAAAGAAGCCGCCGGCGCGTGTATCATAACCATGTACTTCCGAAAAGCGGCAAATTTCTTTGAGAAGTAAGTACAAAACCTTTGATGCCGCATTATCAAAGTGCCGATGGTTAAAACATAACTATGCATGCACTCAGTTTGATTTTAATAGATATTTTTTTATTCGCTATTGTAACTTACCCCCCTTCGCGCGACTTCCTCCGATCTACTTCTTACTACGATAATCTCTAATTTGGCCTGATTGTCTAGTGGTTAGGACTCTAAATTCGTTGTGTGCAGTAGCCTATGATTCTTTTAGGTTGAGATTGAACTATCGTCTTAGTATTTGCATCATAGTTTTTAGTTTTGGTTAAGTTTATAGCTAAGATTCTAAAGTTAATACATGAACGATCTCTAATTTATGCTTAGCGAATACACGGACGGTTTTAGATTAGTACACGGACGAATCCCTATTTTTATTGCTTTCGTGCGACCTCTTTCCTAACTTTAGGTGGATGATCTAATTTTAATCTATTTATGTGGATGATCTAGTTTTGTTAGTTTGTTTGTGACGACCTGCCTCCCTAACATTATATCGATGCCCTATTTTATTAGTTTGTTTTCCGGCCTAATCTATTGGCTTGTAGGCTAAGTTTGAATAATCTTGACCCTTATGTTTGTCTATCCCTACAATCTGTTTTAGTTTGTGTTTGTCGGTTTAACCCCGGTCAACATCTCGTCAAAAGCTACCATTCCTGGCTCAGATGGCTCAGACATTGCCAGGACGCATAAATATATTTAATAAACCACCCAGACGATTCTATTCCAAGGTCGACCAGATTTTGTCCCCTCAGCATGACGCAAGCATTGGCCACAGGAACCTCAAGTACTACGTGAAATGATTGTTGGCACTGCAACCAATCCCGACGTCAAACCGAAGGTAAGGCTTCCAGTTAATACATAAGTATTCGCCGGAAGGTGGTATAGCCCCTCCTGCGCTATTCCACGGTGATGACCATCCAGCACAATGCCTTCGTCACCTCCCCCAACCTGTTTCACAAGGTAGAGGATCATTCTAGATGGTTACATCTAAGATCATTCACCAGCGTCCATTTCAGGAATCCAGTGAGGAGACTGTACGTCCCCAGTCCGAAGACTACCGCCGCGTTGGAGCCATGGTGAGCCCTTGAATATGTGCCAGCCCGAAGACCAGGGTTGGGTGGGACCACCACAAACCAAACCCCAGCACAGTGATCCAAAATTGTATGTGTGTGTTGTCGGAGACCAATCTCTCCCTGGAACCTGGAACTTCAGCTGATGAACTCTCTGTCATACTGCAAGCAGTGAGGCCGTAGCCTATCCGTAGCTGTAGAGTTGAATGGCTCTCTCTCCCCTGTGAACCCACTCGGGCATCCAACTCGTTCTGCCACATCAGAACATTGGCAAGCACATCGTGTTGAAAAACACAAAGGTTGCCGAGAATCTAGCGTCAGCGACGAGGTCGCCAACAGCCGATCCCCCAGCCTCTGCACAACGGTCTCGATCGCAAAGCGCAGGGACCTACGTAAGCATACATGTGGTTGCGAGTCACAGTAGCTCCAGTCTGTCTCCGCAGCCAGCAATCGAGCCACAGAGCGCATTGGCCCATTGATAATATTTGTAATAAAAAGAAAGGTAAAACAGAAAGAAGAGCGAACAACCCTTCCCTGGTGTAGGAGAGGGCCGGCATCTCCAGTCAGCCGCATCGGTGATATGTAGATTGAATAACACGGAAGGCGTTGTTATTCAAGGTAAGGTACAAGGCGCACAACGAAACTCGTCACGGCGCAGATGACTCAAGGCGCGGATTTTTACCCATCTACGCCATCATACGCTCGCGACGTGCAATGTCCAACCGTTCAAGATTAGAGTTCCGTTTGCTTCGAGCCTATTTGGTACTGTGATTTGAAGATCCTTCCTCGTGACTAATGTTTTCAGGTCTACGCTCGAGATATCCTAACGGACGTCAAGTGCACTGACAGACCTTCGCACAAAAACATTAAACCACTCTGCGCTATCGCTCGCTCAACAAGACTATTCGTAATGAACCGTCTTTTGTAATGATAAAATCAATACAAATATTCCACTCAAAGCATCTCGTTCACGAAGCACATCGGCCCACATACGCTTTCATGCGACCACCAAGTATCACAATCGCGCATGCTCGCCTCTGCACAACGCAATCAGGACACAATGCGTAATGACGAAACTTCCAGGTCGCGTGTACGAATCCTTGCACAAACCGATAAATCGTTCTGCGCGCAGACCGCTCGACCACGACGTACTTTGCATGAATATTATTTATTAAAAAATTTGTATGAGAAAATAAATTTTATGTTTGATAAATGTGCAATAATATTATATTTATTGTCCCTTAGACGTTCCCTCCCCAGCGCATTCGTTTATTATTACACTATTATCAATTTACTTTCCCAACAAACTTTTGTCGTCAGGACATTTTTTTACCTCCGTATTCCCCGTAGATATACGGCTCGTGGATACTGGCGGTGCGTTCGGCCCTGTATTCCGAGACGCCTGCATGGGGGGATTCGCGTTTTCTAACTTGCTCCTATACTCTCGAAATTCAATATACATTTGGTATTCCCTAATACAAGCACTTTCCTTCATATAATATTTTGTTCTAACTTCTTTAGTTTAGGAGTTATTATTGATAAACGTACTAAAACTTGTTTTCGATGCTATTTGAACCGCAATGTCCTCTAATATGTTTTAAATGTAATTTTATAGGTGTATTTTATTATCTTCTATACTTTAATAATTATTTAAGATTTTAATTATAACCAAAAAATTTTGTAGGACCTTATGGGTCGTCACAATCCCCCCCCAAAGTTTAATGGAACACTGTGGAATTTAACTTTTAATCTCCTAACGCCGCCTAAGTATGTTATAAATTTATTTTGGTTTTTTGGGAAACGACCGCCCCAACGCCCCTCCAACCACATTCACTGGTAACCAATACAACACTGAAACGCATTAACCGATCTCTGAACGTTGTTATCTCTAAATTGATATTTTTATTTTATTTTGTTGAACGAAAAATTCTGATGACGTTATTTAACCGCAAGTTGTTAGTATTAAATTTCGAATTATACTAATACGCCAATTGAATGTGATTGAGACATTTCTCCCTGACCCAATTTATTTAATCAAAATAAATTTACAATCACATTATTATTTTAGGTTACATAAGTTGTTTAGTTATATTAATCTAAATCAAATAAGTTGTTTACATCTTATACCTAACTTACATTAGTTTGACATTTATTAGTTACTAGCGCTTTTATTTATTTATAGTATTTATATAAATGAATTGCGTTATAATTTCCTTTCAAGGTTCCTCTGTTTACGTCGTGTAACGTGTATACATTATTAAAAGGCACCGCAGCCACTACATAAGGACCCTCATATAAGAACTCAAACTTTTTGGTCTCTTTCCTATCCTTAACAGACCTATTGTCTTTCCGAATTTTTACCAAGTCTCCTACTTGAAACAAAATTAATCTGTGTTTTCTGTCGTATTTCGAGCGACGCATTAAGCTTGCACTTTTCAGATTTTCCCGAACTAAATTTCTAACACGTTCTAAATTCAAAGGTTCTCTTTCGAGTTTAAGTTTATCGTCGAATGAAATTTTATTCGATTCGCCGTACATAATTTCACACGGTGTGAAGCCTGTACTATCGTGATGACTATTATTATATAATTCCTCCAAGGCTGGTAAGATAGTTGGCCAAGACTTATGATTCGCGCGACAATAAGTCCTGAACAACCTACCCAACTCCTTGTTTACTCGCTCTACGGTGTTAGGTCTAGGATTTCTTACAGTCGTATAAATCGGTTTACAACCTAACGCCCTTACACCCCCTTTCCAAACTATACTAATAAATTGTTTTCCATTATCCGTCATAATGGCTTTTGGTTTGATTATATCCGTAAAATGTTTAAATTTAGTTAAAACGCTTTTCCCGGTTGCATTTTTCAATGAATACATTTTAATAAACTTACTAAACGAATCTTGAAATACTATTATAAATCTGGCTCCGAGATTACCCGCTGGTAATGGCCCATAAAGATCCGCCATAACTATATCTCCTATGTCCCTAGACAATATTGATTGACACGGCCCTACATATTTTATATTTTCGCTCTTCGACATTTGACAAATATGACAAATTTTAACCCTCTTCCTAACATCTTTGGTAAGCGAACCCCAGTAAAATCTATCTCTAATGTATTTAATTATTTTATAAGCACCTTGGTGACCCATCTCAAGGTGCACCTGATCAATTACATCATTAACTAAACTTCTTGGAAGGTACACGACTTCCCTGCGCGTTTCTATTGAATCATAATACAAGATATTATCCCGCAATTTGCAACGTAAGGTAATTCTATCAGATCTACACTGCGCAACACTTATACGTCCTAAACGTTCTCTAATATTTTTAATTTCGTTATCTAATGACTGCAACTCCGATAATTTATTTAATTTTTCCTTGAGCTCAACGTTGTCCGCGCTCTCCACGTATAGTATCTCGAAACATTTTTCCCTATCCTCTTGTATTTGTTTACCGGCAGGGAGATACCTTGACAATATGTCTGCAACCAAATTTTGTCTACCCGATATGTGTTCCACCGTGTAATCGAATTGTTCCAAATATAATATCCAACGCGTAACCCTACTGTTATACAACTTCCAGTTTTTAATAAATGTTAACGCCTTATGATCTGTTTTGATCGTAAATTTTGCTCCCCGTAAATAAGTTTCGAACTTTTTAATACTACTAATTATCGCGTAAAACTCTTGTTCTGTAACTGTCCAATTTAATTCCGGCCCCTTCAACGTTCTACTGTGATATCCTAATACTTTCATTTCATTTTTGTCATCTAACTGATAGAGTACCCCAGCTAACCCTATGCCTGAGCTATCTGTTTGCAAATAATATGGTTTATTAAAATCTGGATGATGTAACATTACCGTCTGTATGAATCTAGTTTTTAATAATTCGAACGCCCTCTGTTCCTCGCTACCCCATTTCCACGCCTGAAGCTTCTTTAATAACTTACATAACGGTAAGATTAACGTACTATAATCACGAATAAATCTACGATAGAAATTGCCTACGATAGAAAGTCCTAAGAACGCGCGTAATTGTTTTAGCTTTTTAGGTTGCGGAAAATCTCTAATACTCTTCAATTTATCTGGGTCCGTGCGAATACCATCCGTTGTTATTATAAATCCTAGCATTTTTATCTCTTTGCAGATAAACTCGCATTTTTGTAAATTACAAGTCATACCTGCCTTATGTAGTTTCCCGAGAACTATTTGTATGTGTTCGAAATGCAACTCTAAGGATCCTGTCGTTATGATCGCGAGATCATCTAAATAGTTGACGCAAAACTCTCTAACTTCCGGTCCTAATATTTTATCCATTGCCCGACTAAAACTACCTACTGACGTTTTTTAACCTTGTGGAAGAACGTTATAAACATACGATCTACCATTAAATGAATCCGGTGTACTTCCTACTCTCTCTACTTATCGGTATTTGGAAATAAGCGTTATTTAAATCTATTGTTGTTATGTATTTAGCACCGTGAAAGGAATTTAATACGTCTAACTGCATCGGAGGTTTCTCGGTTTCGCCTATCATCTTCTTGTTTATGCCTCGCGCGTCTAGCAGTACTCTAATCGAACCATCTTTCTTCAACGTGAAAGTTAAAGGACTGCTATACGGCGTCGACATTCTAGTAATTATACCGGATTTTTCTAACTCATCTAATTTCGTTTGTAATTTTGCCCTATAAGCGTAAGATATTGGATAAGACCTATTAACTATTGGTATTTCGTCTACCATCTCTATCTTGTGTTCGTAACAATTTGTTCGACCAAGTTGTTCCGAAAACACCGATGAAAACGATTTTAAAATTTGTTTTAAAGTTATTTTGTTTGTTTCGCTCAAATCACTACCGATTTTTATGTTCGCGAAAATACTTTCGAAGTTTGAAGAATCGATACTGTTAACCGCGACGATGTTCCTTTGGAACAACTTGAAGAAATACTCTTTAGAGTCCTTAACTATACACATGCCCTTTCGGCCCGCGCTCAAATCTATCACAACATTATTTAATTTCAACCAATCAAAACCGAAGATTAATGGACACACTAATTTAGGTATGATTAAAAAGCTAGTCTCTATTATTAAATCATTAATTTTGACAGGTAGTAATACCACTTGTTGTATCTTGGAACTTTTTTGACCTAAAACACCCCTTATTTGAATAGCCTTTACTGGCATAACTGGTAAATTTGGATTTTTATTTTTAATTTCTACCCATAATTCCTCTGACAAACAAGTGATATCGCTTCCGGTGTCTAGAAGAGCCTCTACCTCAAAGGTAAAAATATTAACTAAAATTTCGCATCTAACGTTTTCTAACACCTCTACCTCCCTGCGCGTTTCGTTTAATACCGTATTAACATCTGGTTCCGAGATAACTACACCGTGTTCTAACATATTTGGTTTGTTTTGCATATGCTCCACGAAACTATGTTTCATTTCGCTAAATCCGTATCCTAAACCTTCCCTATGAGTTTGTCCCTTTAACGCTATTGGTTTATAAGGTCCGTTTAGATTTTTCCCTAGCTTCTCTCCTGGACGCCATCCCATCTTGCGCATTATTTCGTAACCTCGATTCCTTTTACCGCTGACTACGACCGGAATCCTTTTCGTAGCCATTAATTGTTTAAATTTGTGGTGTTTTCTGATCCCTGCACTTCCTCTAAGCTAGCTGAAGTCATAGTTGATGTAGGTTTATTGGTTTTTACCTCGCTAGGTTTTTTCCAATCTTTCCTAAATTTATTTTGTATATCTCTCTTCCAACTATCGTTCGTAGTTGTTTAATAATTTTGATATCTTGGAGTCCGTTTTTCTACGACCCTATTGTCGTCCATGGTCCTCAAGAATTTAGTTACTTCCGCGATAGTTTGATTTTTAGACCAAAACCACAAATCTTGTACGTTCGTAGGAAAATGTTTTATGATGTCCGATACTAAATCTTCTTCGGGTATTTGCCTAGTTAACATTTTTGCCTGACCGACTAACTTAATCAAATGATCCGTCATTTTTGGGCATTTTTCCATGTCCCATTTATTGTACGCGATTTCCCTACGAATTTTATCCTGTTCCGGCTTCCCCCAATACGTTTCTAAGAACTCTCGTTTAAAATCCGCGAAATTGAACCAAGCATCCTTGTATATTCTAGCCCAATCCTTCGCTTCCGATTTGAGACAGTCGATTGCTATCTGTACTTCGCGTCCCTTAGTGTCGCGGCGTTTGTCGAAATACGATTCTAAATCCTCTATGAACGTAACCGGGTGTGATCTATCTGGGTTATAAAACTTCGGTTTATCATGCTGTAGATTAGCAATGTCACTAACGTAAATGATTTTTTCTTGAACTTCGGGTTCAGAGTTTTCTAACGAATTTTCTAGGAATTTTTCCCCGTTTTCCTTAGATTGTTTTAATTCTTTGCCGAGAACGTCTATATTGTACTGCAATCGTTGCGTTGTACGTTGGATTAGTTTATAAAGATTTTCGTAAGCTTTCCCTTTCGCTAGAGGAGCCTTTAGACTCTTACTACATTTTCGTTTACGCGGTGGTTTGACGTTTCCCACGTCGACCAAAACCTCACTAGAATCACTATTTTCAGCGTCCGAACTATCGCCTTGTCGCTTACCCATTTTAAACGTTTTTAATTTTAATTGTTTATTATTTATCACTTATCTCACTAATTTAAACGAACTAAAGAAATAAACTGATTTGAACTTCTAGATCGCGAACGAAAATGTTTTATAATTATTAAAAGTTTTTACGTATAATCACACTAACACTAGCTGATCGACCTTGGACAATTTAATCGGTTAAAGTTTATTTTCTCACTGTTTAACGCTTCTATTCTTCAAGAGTTTTAACTTCAATATAAATTTTCATTCCTTAGCAATCTGCAAAGAAATGCAAACTTATAATACCCCCCCCTGACTTTTATAATGCAAACACTTTCAAGCCGATGTCCAATCTCAAGACCTTTCCATTTTCACAAGCAACAATTTGTAGGGATCTTACCCCTACTTGAAATTTACTTTAACTAGCCATGATCCTGGTCACGGCACCAATTTGTAACTTACCCCCCTTCGCGCGACTTCCTCCGATCTACTTCTTACTACGATAATCTCTAATTTGGCCTGATTGTCTAGTGGTTAGGACTCTAAATTCGTTGTGTGCAGTAGCCTATGATTCTTTTAGGTTGAGATTGAACTATCGTCTTAGTATTTGCATCATAGTTTTTAGTTTTGGTTAAGTTTATAGCTAAGATTCTAAAGTTAATACATGAACGATCTCTAATTTATGCTTAGCGAATACACGGACGGTTTTAGATTAGTACACGGACGAATCCCTATTTTTATTGCTTTCGTGCGACCTCTTTCCTAACTTTAGGTGGATGATCTAATTTTAATCTATTTATGTGGATGATCTAGTTTTGTTAGTTTGTTTGTGACGACCTGCCTCCCTAACATTATATCGATGCCCTATTTTATTAGTTTGTTTTCCGGCCTAATCTATTGGCTTGTAGGCTAAGTTTGAATAATCTTGACCCTTATGTTTGTCTATCCCTACAATCTGTTTTAGTTTGTGTTTGTCGGTTTAACCCCGGTCAACATCTCGTCAAAAGCTACCATTCCTGGCTCAGATGGCTCAGACATTGCCAGGACGCATAAATATATTTAATAAACCACCCAGACGATTCTATTCCAAGGTCGACCAGATTTTGTCCCCTCAGCATGACGCAAGCATTGGCCACAGGAACCTCAAGTACTACGTGAAATGATTGTTGGCACTGCAACCAATCCCGACGTCAAACCGAAGGTAAGGCTTCCAGTTAATACATAAGTATTCGCCGGAAGGTGGTATAGCCCCTCCTGCGCTATTCCACGGTGATGACCATCCAGCACAATGCCTTCGTCACCTCCCCCAACCTGTTTCACAAGGTAGAGGATCATTCTAGATGGTTACATCTAAGATCATTCACCAGCGTCCATTTCAGGAATCCAGTGAGGAGACTGTACGTCCCCAGTCCGAAGACTACCGCCGCGTTGGAGCCATGGTGAGCCCTTGAATATGTGCCAGCCCGAAGACCAGGGTTGGGTGGGACCACCACAAACCAAACCCCAGCACAGTGATCCAAAATTGTATGTGTGTGTTGTCGGAGACCAATCTCTCCCTGGAACCTGGAACTTCAGCTGATGAACTCTCTGTCATACTGCAAGCAGTGAGGCCGTAGCCTAGCCGTAGCTGTAGAGTTGAATGGCTCTCTCTCCCCTGTGAACCCACTCGGGCATCCAACTCGTTCTGCCACATCAGAACATTGGCAAGCACATCGTGTTGAAAAACACAAAGGTTGCCGAGAATCTAGCGTCAGCGACGAGGTCGCCAACAGCCGATCCCCCAGCCTCTGCACAACGGTCTCGATCGCAAAGCGCAGGGACCTACGTAAGCATACATGTGGTTGCGAGTCACAGTAGCTCCAGTCTGTCTCCGCAGCCAGCAATCGAGCCACAGAGCGCATTGGCCCATTGATAATATTTGTAATAAAAAGAAAGGTAAAACAGAAAGAAGAGCGAACAACCCTTCCCTGGTGTAGGAGAGGGCCGGCATCTCCAGTCAGCCGCATCGGTGATATGTAGATTGAATAACACGGAAGGCGTTGTTATTCAAGGTAAGGTACAAGGCGCACAACGAAACTCGTCACGGCGCAGATGACTCAAGGCGCGGATTTTTACCCATCTACGCCATCATACGCTCGCGACGTGCAATGTCCAACCGTTCAAGATTAGAGTTCCGTTTGCTTCGAGCCTATTTGGTACTGTGATTTGAAGATCCTTCCTCGTGACTAATGTTTTCAGGTCTACGCTCGAGATATCCTAACGGACGTCAAGTGCACTGACAGACCTTCGCACAAAAACATTAAACCACTCTGCGCTATCGCTCGCTCAACAAGACTATTCGTAATGAACCGTCTTTTGTAATGATAAAATCAATACAAATATTCCACTCAAAGCATCTCGTTCACGAAGCACATCGGCCCACATACGCTTTCATGCGACCACCAAGTATCACAATCGCGCATGCTCGCCTCTGCACAACGCAATCAGGACACAATGCGTAATGACGAAACTTCCAGGTCGCGTGTACGAATCCTTGCACAAACCGATAAATCGTTCTGCGCGCAGACTGCTCGACCACGACGTACTTTGCATGAATATTATTTATTAAAAAATTTGTATGAGAAAATAAATTTTATGTTTGATAAATGTGCAATAATATTATATTTATTGTCCCTTAGACGTTCCCTCCCCAGCGCATTCGTTTATTATTACACTATTATCAATTTACTTTCCCAACAAACTTTTGTCGTCAGGACATTTTTTTACCTCCGTATTCCCCGTAGATATACGGCTCGTGGATACTGGCGGTGCGTTCGGCCCTGTATTCCGAGACGCCTGCATGGGGGGATTCGCGTTTTCTAACTTGCTCCTATACTCTCGAAATTCAATATACATTTGGTATTCCCTAATACAAGCACTTTCCTTCATATAATATTTTGTCCTAACTTCTTTAGTTTAGGAGTTATTATTGATAAACGTACTAAAACTTGTTTTCGATGTTATTTGAACCGCAATGTCCTCTAATATGTTTTAAATGTAATTTTATAGGTGTATTTTATTATCTTCTATACTTTAATAATTATTTAAGATTTTAATTATAACCAAAAAATTTTGTAGGACCTTATGGGTCGTCACACTATGTTTATGGTATTAGTCGTAATGCGCATAGGTCCAGTTTTTCATATTCTTTGATACAGTTTTTTGCGTCTCATAGAATTCCTAAGCGTACCTACCTATACACCGAACTGTTACACCTAACTACTCAGTGAAATAGCGCTAAGTCCTAGCTGCAAGACGCAAGAGTCTTGCAGGCTATGTCTTGTTCTTGCTCAAGTCTTGCACGGTCAGTCTTGGTCTTGGTCTTGCTAAAAATACGCGGTCTTGTTCTTGGTCTTGGTCTTGCAAAAACGCAAGAACAAGACCAAGACTGCAAGACCAAGACTGAATTTGGGCAACACTAGGACGCACGTATTTAGTTATAGTAGACGCATATAGCAAGTGGGTCGAAGTATACGACATGAACACCACTACCACTGCGGCTGTAGTAGAAAAAATGTACGAGTTCATGTCGAGGTTTGGGCTTTCACAAACGATAGTGACCGACAATGGCACCGCGTTCTGTTCACAGGATTTTAAATGCTTCTGTGACTTAAATGGAATTTCTCATGTGACGTCACCGCCGTATCATCCGGCGAGCAACGGTCAGGCTGAAGCATATGTAAAAATTGTGAAGAAAGGGATTAAATCTAGCATTTTAGGTAGTAATACAATATGAGAAGGGAAACTAAATTTATACAAATATTTATTTGACTATCGTAACTCCATACACGCCTTAACAGACTCATAAATAAAAAAAAAAAAAAAAAAAAAACCACCGGCTCGATTAGTATTTGGCCGCAAACTGAGGTCGCGCCTGGATATACTGAACCCGGCGCCGTCACCGCCCTCATCGGCAACACTCGCCGATACTATAAAAAGTAAACAGTGTTCACAGGTTGAAGCTCGTGGTGGGAAAAATACATTTTTTTCACCCGGACAAAATGTTTTGTATAAAAAATTTAGTAATAAGGATAAATATTGTTGGGAAAAAGGGGTAATTATACAAAGTTTAGGTAAAATGTTATACCTAGTTAAAGATTGTGTAACTAATAAAATTTTAAAGAAACATAAAAATCAACTTGTATTGTATAAAGGTATACGATTAAATTATGACAATAATAGACAGCTTTGGGACTTGCCTGAGGTTGAGTTGCCGGACACAGACGTTGGCAATGACAACACCAACCTACGAGACCAAGGAGTACTGCAACAGCAACCACCGCCGTCCCCCGCCAGTGACGCCTCGTTTGCAGACGCAGGAGAGGAAAGTGAGGAACAAGCAGCGACGGCCTCAGTCACCTCCCCGCCTAGTAGCGTGGTGCACACACCGACCACACCCGCGCAAACGTACGGGGACTCACAGGATGCGACGCCCTCATGGGTGACCATAACCAGAGGAGTTCGTCGCCCAGCACCAGCAGACGGGGAAGACGACTTACACGAGACAGATTACTTTGGGACACCTGACACACCCTCTGAATGAGCCCCCGGAACAGAGGCAAAAACGCAACTGTCTCAGAGTTGTCTATAAGAGATTCCATTAGAGTAATAAATACCTATATCGGTAATTTTAGTACACTTAGATTATATTAGCAGTAGTCAGTAGCTATGGGGGAGAGATGTTATATAGGTAGGTATGCATGTGTGCGGAGCTGCGCCCCCGCTGACCGATACCTATATTAAAACCAGTGCGTTAACAGCAGTCTTGCGTTTCACTTGTCCCCGCATATCACATACAAATCAGGGATCAAAGTTACGAAGCAACGAAAATTTGGTACTAAACCCCCTTAACCACATGAACATGGTGAATACTTTTTAACTTTTATGACTTGCATACGATTGTACCCAATAGATAGAGGATTGTACCCGGTGAGTAGAGGATTGTACCGCTTTTAAAATTAATTTTTACTTAAGGGGATCAAAGTTACGAAGCAACGAAAATTTGGTACTAAACCCCGTTAACCACATAACCGGGTGAATACTTTTTAACTTTTATGGCTTGCATACGATTGTACCCGATAGGTAGAGGATTGTACCGCTTTAAAAATTAATTTTAACTTGAGGGGATCAAAGTGTTTAAAGGGGGTTCAAATACCAAATTTTCACCAAATTTTCGTAGTTCTATAACTTTGATCCCCTTAAGTTAAAATTAATTTTAAAAGCGGTACAATCCTCTACTCACCGGGTACAATCCTCTATCTATTGGGTACAATCGTATGCAAGTCATAAAAGTTAAAAAGTATTCACCATGTTCATGTGGTTAAGGGGGTTTAGTACCAAATTTTCGTTGCTTCGTAACTTTGATCCCCATAAGTAAAAATTAATTTTAAAAAAGGCACAATCCTCTACTCACCGGGTACAATCGTATGCAAGTCATAAAAGTTGATTACTATTCACCCAGCTCATGTGTTTAAGGGGGTTCAAATACCAAATTTTCACCAAATTTTCGTAGTTCTATAACTTTGATCCCCTTAGATTAGAATTAATTTTTAAAGCGGAATCCTCTAACTATCGGGTACAATCGTATGCAAGTCATAGAAGTTGATTACTATTCACCCTGTTCATGTGGTTAAGGGGGTTCAGTACCAAATTTTCGTAGTTCCATAACTTGGATCCCCTTAAGTAAAAATTAATTTTAAAAGTGTTACAATCCTCTACTTACCGGGTCCAATCGTATACAAGTCATAAAAGTTAAAAAGTATTCACCATGTTCATGTGGTTAAGGGGGTTTAGTACCAAATTTTCGTTGCTTCGTAACTTTGATCCCCTTAAGTAAAAATTAATTTTAAAAAAGGCACAATCCTCTACTCACCGGGTACAATCGTATGCAAGTCATAAAAGTTGATTACTATTCACCCAGCTCATGTGTTTAAGGGGGTTCAAATACCAAATTTTCACCAAATTTTCGTAGTTCTATAACTTTGATCCCCTTAAGTTAAAATTAATTTTTAAAGCGGTACAATCCTCTACCTATCGGGTACAATCGTATGCAAGTCATAAAAGTTGATTACTATTCACCCTGTTCATGTGGTTATGGGGGTTTAGTACCAAATTTTCGTAGTTCCATAACTTGGATCCCCTTAAGTAAAAATTAATTTTAAAAGTGTTACAATCCTCTACTTACCGGGTCCAATCGTATACAAGTCATAAAAGTTAAAAAGTATTCACCATGTTCATGTGGTTAAGGGGGTTTAGTACCAAATTTTCGTTGCTTCGTAACTTTGATCCCCTTAAGTAAAAATTAATTTTAAAAAAGGCACAATCCTCTACTCACCGGGTACAATCGTATGCAAGTCATAAAAGTTGATTACTATTCACCCTGTTCATGTGTTTAAGGGGGTTCAAGTACCAAATTTTCACCAAATTTTCGTAGTTCTATAACTTTGATCCCTTTAAGTTAAAATTAATTTTTAAAGCGGTACAATCCTCAACCTATCGGGTACAATCGTTTGCAAGTCATAAAACTTAAAAAGTATTCACCATGTTCATGTGGTTAAGGGGGTTTAGTACCAAATTTTCGTTGCTTCGTAACTTTGATCTTCTTAAGTAAAAATTAGTTTTAAAAGCGGTACAATTCTCTACTCACCGGGTACAATTGTATGCAAGTCATAAAAGTTGATAACTATTCACCCTGTTCATGTGTTTAAGGGGGTTCAAGTACCAAATTTTCACCAAATTTTCGTAGTTCTATAACTTTGATCCCCTTAAGTTAGAATTAATTTTTAGAGCGGTACAATCCTCTTACTATCGGGTACAATCGTATGCAAGTCATAAAAGTTAAAAAGTATTCACCATATTAATGTGGTTAAGGGGGTTTAGTACCAAATTTTCGTTGCTTTGTAACTTTGATCCCCTTAAGTAAAAATTAGTTTTAAAAGCGGTACAATCCTCTAACTTTTGGATACAATCGTATGCAAGTCATAAAACTTAAAAAGTATTCACCATGTTCATGTGGTTAAGGGGGTTTAGTACCAAATTTTCGTTGCTTCGTAACTTTGATCCCCTTAAGTAAAAATTAGTTTTAAAAGCGGTACAATCCTCTACTCACCGGGTACAATTGTATGCAAGTCATAAAAGTTGATTACTATTCACCCTGTTCATGTGTTTAAGGGGGTTCAAGTACCAAATTTTCACCAAATTTTCGTAGTTCTATAACTTTGATCCCTTTAAGTTAAAATTAATTTTTAAAGCGGTACAATCCTCTACCTATCGGGTACAATCGTTTGCAAGTCATAAAACTTAAAAAGTATTCACCATGTTCATGTGGTTAAGGGGGTTTAGTACCAAATTTTCGTTGCTTCGTAACTTTGATCCCCTTAAGTAAAAATTAGTTTTAAAAGCGGTACAATCCTCTACTCACCGGGTAAAATTGTATGCAAGTCATAAAAGTTGATTACTATTCACCCTGTTCATGTGTTTAAGGGGGTTCAAGTACCAAATTTTCACCAAATTTTCGTAGTTCTATAACTTTGATCCCGTTAAGTTAGAATTAATTTTTAGAGCGGTACAATCCTCTTACTATCGGGTACAATCGTATGCAAGTCATAAAAGTTAAAAAGTATTCACCATATTAATGTGGTTAAGGGGGTTTAGTACCAAATTTTCGTTGCTTTGTAACTTTGATCCCCTTAAGTAAAAATTAGTTTTAAAAGCGGTACAATCCTCTAACTTTTGGATACAATCGTATGCAAGTCATAAAACTTAAAAAGTATTCACCATGTTCATGTGGTTAAGGGGGTTTAGTACCAAATTTTCGTTGCTTCGTAACTTTGATCCCCTTAAGTAAAAATTAGTTTTAAAAGCGGTACAATCCTCAACTCACCGTGTACAATCGTATGCAATTCATAAAAGTTGATTACTATTCACCCAGCTCATGTATTTAAGGGGGTTCAAATACCAAATTTTCACCAAATTTTCGTAGTTCTATAACTTTGATCCGCTTAAGTTAAAATTAATTTTTAAAGCGGTACAATCCTCTACCTATCGGGTACAATCGTATGCAAGTCATAAAAGTTGATTACTATTCACCCTGTTCATGTGGTTATGGGGGTTTAGTACCAAATTTTCGTAGTTCCATAACTTGGATCCCCTTAAGTAAAAATTAATTTTAAAAGCGGTACAATCCTCAACTCACCGTGTACAATCGTATGCAATTCATAAAAGTTGATTACTATTCACCCAGCTCATGTGTTTAAGGGGGTTCAAATACCAAATTTTCACCAAATTTTCGTAGTTCAATAACTTTAATCCCCTTAACTTAAAATTATTTTTTAAAGCGGTACAATCCTCTACCTATCGAGTACAATCGTATGCAAGTCATAAAAGTTAAAAAGTATTTACCATGTTCATGTGGTTAAGGGGGTTTAGTACCAAATTTTCGTTGCTTCGTAACTTTGATCCCCTTAAGTAAAAATTCATTTTAAAAGCGGTACAATCTTCTACTCACCGGGTACAATCGTATGCAAGTCATAAAAGCTGATTATTATTCACCCAGCTCATGTGTTTAAGGGGGTTCAAATACCAAATTTTCACCAAATTTTCGTAGTTCAATAACTTTAATCCCCTTAACTTAAAATTATTTTTTAAAGCGGTACAATCCTCTACCTATCGAGTACAATCGTATGCAAGTCATAAAAGTTAAAAGTATTTACCATGTTCATGTGGTTAAGGGGGTTTAGTACCAAATTTTCGTTGCTTCATAACTTTGATCCCCTTAAGTAAAAATTCATTTTAAAAGCGGTACAATCTTCTACTCACCGGGTACAATCGTATGCAAGTCATAAAAGTTGATTATTATTCACCCAGCTCATGTGTTTAAGGGGGTTCAAATACCAAATTTTCACCAAATTTTCGTAGTTCAATAACTTTAATCCCCTTAACTTAAAAATTATTTTTTAAAGCGGTACAATCCTCTACCTATCGAGTAAAATCGTATGCAAGTCATAAAACTTAAAAAGTATTCACCATGTTCATGTGGTTAAGGGGGTTTAGTATCAAATTTTCGTTGCTTCGTAACTTTGATCCCCTTAAGTAAAAATTAATTTTAGAAGCGGTACAATCCTCTACTCACCGGGTAAAATCGTATGCAAGTCATAAAAATTGATTACTATTCACCCTGTTCATTTGGTTCAGGGGGTTCAGTACCAAATTTTCGTAGTTCCATAACTTTGATCCCCTTAAGTAAAAATTAATTTTTAAAGCGGTACAATCCTCTACTTATCGGGTACAATCGTATGCAAGTCATAAAAGTTAATTTTTATTCACCCGGTTATGTGGTTAAGGGGGTTCATTACCAAATTTTCGTTGCTTCGTAACTTTGATCCCCTTAAGTAAAAATTCATTTTAAAAGCGGTACAATCCTCTACTCACCCGGTACAATCGTATGCAAATCATAAAAGTTGATTACTATTCACCCTGTTCATGTTGTTAAGGGGACTTAGTATCAAAATTTTCGGAGTCCGGTAACTTTGACCCCCTTAAATTGCAAAAGATTTAAAAAACGGTGCAATCCAGCACAAACTGGGTACAATCCTTTGCAATTCATTATTTTTATTTTTTGTAAAAAAAAAAATTTCGGAGTCATGTTGCCTTGACCCCCCCCTTAAGTAAAAATTCATTTTAAAAGCGGTACAATCCTCTACTCACCGACTACAATCGTATGCAAGTCATAAAAGTTGATTACTATTCACCCTGTTCATGTTGTTAAGGGGACTTAGTTTTAAAATTTTCGGAGTCCGGTAACTTTGACCCCCTTAAAAAACAAAAGATTTAAAAAACGGTGCAATCCAGGACAAACCGGGTACAATCCTTTACAATTCATTTTTATTATTTTTTGTAAAAAAAAATTTTTCGGAGTCATGTTACCTTGACCCCCTTAAGTAAAAATTTGTTTTAAAAGCGGTACAATCCTCTACTCACCGGGTAAAATCGTATGCAAGTCATAAAAGTTGATTACTATTCACCCAGCTCATGTGTTTAAGGGGGTTCAAATACCAAATTTTCACCAAATATTCGTAGTTCTATAACTTTGATCCCCTCAAGTAAAAATTAATTTTTAAAGCGGTACAATCCTCTACCTATCGGGTACAATCGTATGCAAGTCATAAAACTTAAAAAGTATTCATCATGTTCATGTGGTTAAGGGGGTTTAGTACCAAATTTTCGTTGCTTCGTAACTTTGATCCCCTTAAGTAAAAATTAGTTTTAAAAGCGGTACAATCCTCTACTCACTGGGTACAATTGGGTATTCTCCAAGGTTTGAATATCAAAATTCTAATTAGTCCGTCAGTTAGAAAATAAAAAAATAATAGACAAGTATTTTTTGCTTTTTCAATTTAATGAAAATGAACATAGATAAAGCGCATTAAAGTTTAGGGTGGGAGGCTCGTGACGTCAATATTCATTATAAGCGCCATACAAACCGCATTGAATTGTAACGTCACGCGAAATTTCAACTCAATATATCTCTGTTAGTTTTTGATTACGTAAAAAAAGAAAAAATACGTGTCCAATATTTTTTACTAATCTACACGACGGACAAAAAAAATTTTTTTTGTCAAGTAGCCAATTGTATGCAAGTCATAAAAGTTGTTTACTATTCACCCTGTTCATGTGTTTAAGGGGATTCAAGTACCAAATTTTCACCAAATTTTCGTAGTTCTATAACTTTGATCCCCTTAAGTCAGAATTAATTTTTAAAGCAACACAATCCTCTTACTATCAGGTACAATCGTATGCAAGTCATAAAACTTAAAAAATATTCACCATAATCATTTGGTTAAGGGGGTTTAGTACCAAATTTTCGTTGCTTTGTAACTTTGATCCCCTTAAGTAAAAAATTAGTTTTAAAAGCGGTACAATCCTCTACCTTTCGGGTACAATCGTATGCAAGTCATAAAACTTAAAAAGTATTCACCATGTTCATGTGGTTAAGGGGGTTTAGTACCAAATTTTCGTTGCTTCGTAACTTTGATCCCCTTAAGTAAAAATTAGTTTTAAAAGCGGTTCAATCCTCTATTCACCGGGTACAATTGTATGCAAGTCATAAAAGTTGATTACTATTCACCCTGTTCATGTTTAAGGGGGTTCAAGTACCAAATTTTCACCAAATTTTCGTAGTTCTATAACTTTGATCCCCTTAAGTTAGAATTAATTTTTAAAGCGGTACAATCCTCTTACTATCGGGTACAATCGTATGCAAGTCATAAAACTTAAAAAATATTCACCATGTTCATTTGGTTAAGGGGGTTTAGTACCAAATTTTCGTTGCTTCGTAACTTTGATCCCCTTAAGTAAAAATTAATTTTAAAAGCGGTGCAATCCTCTACTCACCGGGTACAATCGTATGCAAGTCATAAATGTTGATTACTATTCACCCTGTTCATTTGGTTCAGGGGGTTCCGTACCAAATTTTCGTAGTTCCATAACTTTGATCCCCTTAAGTAAAAATTAATTTTTAAAGCGGCACAATCCTCTGCCTATCGGGTACGATCGTATGCAAGTCATAAAACTTAAAAAGTATTCACCATGTTCATGTGGTTAAGGGGGTTTATTACCAAATTTTCGTTGCTTCGTAACTTTGATCCCCTTAAGTAAAAATTTGTTTTAAAAGCGGTACAATCCTCTACTCACCGGGTAAAATCGTATGCAAGTCATAAAAGTTGATTACTATTCACCCAGCTCATGTGTTTAAGGGGGTTCAAATACCAAATTTTCACCAAATATTCGTAGTTCTATAACTTTGATCCCCTCAAGTAAAAATTAATTTTTAAAGCGGTACAATCCTCTACCTATCGGGTACAATCGTATGCAAGTCATAAAACTTAAAAAGTATTCATCATGTTCATGTAGTTAAGGGGGTTTAGTACCAAATTTTCGTTGCTTCGTAACTTTGATCCCCTTAAGTAAAAATTAGTTTAAAAAGCGGTACAATCCTCTACTCACTGGGTACAATTGGGTATTCTCCAAGGTTTGAATATCAAAATTCTAATTAGTCCGTCAGTTAGAAAATAAAAAAATAATAGACAAGTATTTTTTGCTTTTTCAATTTAATGAAAATGAACATAGGTAAAGCGCATTAAAGTTTAGGGTGGGAGGCTCGTGACGTCAATATTTATTATAAGCGCCATACAAACCGCATTGAATTGTGACGTCACGCGAAATTTCAACTCAATATATCTCTGTTAGTTTTTGATTACGTAAAAAAAGAAAAAATACGTGTCCAATATTTTTTACTAATCTACACGACGGACAAAAAAATTTTTTTTGTCAAGTAGCCAATTGTATGCAAGTCATAAAAGTTGATTACTATTCACCCTGTTCATGTGGTTATGGGGGTTTAGTACCAAATTTTCGTAGTTCCATAACTTGGATCCCCTTAAGTAAAAATTAATTTTAAAAGCGGTACAATCCTCAACTCACCGGGTACAATTGTATGCAAGTCATAAAAGTTGATTACTATTCACCCTGTTCATGTGTTTAAGGGGGTTCAAGTACCAAATTTTCACCAAATTTTCGTAGTTCTATAACTTTGATCCCCTTAAGTTAGAATTAATTTTTAGAGCGGTACAATCGTATGCAAGTCATAAAAGTTAAAAAGTATTCACCATATTAATGTGGTTAAGGGGGTTTAGTACCAAATTTTCGTTGCTTTGTAACTTTGATCCCCTTAAGTAAAAATTAGTTTTAAAAGCGGTACAATCCTCTAACTTTTGGATACAATCGTATGCAAGTCATAAAACTTAAAAAGTATTCACCATGTTCATGTGGTTAAGGGGGTTTAGTACCAAATTTTCGTTGCTTCGTAACTTTGATCCCCTTAAGTAAAAATTAGTTTTAAAAGCGGTACAATCCTCAACTCACCGTGTACAATCGTATGCAATTCATAAAAGTTGATTACTATTCACCCAGCTCATGTATTTAAGGGGGTTCAAATACCAAATTTTCACCAAATTTTCGTAGTTCTATAACTTTGATCCCCTTAAGTTAAAATTAATTTTTAAAGCGGTACAATCCTCTACCTATTGGGTACAATCGTATGCAAGTCATAAAAGTTGATTACTATTCACCCTGTTCATGTGGTTATGGGGGTTTAGTACCAAATTTTCGTAGTTCCATAACTTGGATCCCCTTAAGTAAAAATTAATTTTAAAAGCGGTACAATCCTCAACTCACCGTGTACAATCGTATGCAATTCATAAAAGTTGATTACTATTCACCCAGCTCATGTGTTTAAGGGGGTTCAAATACCAAATTTTCACCAAATTTTCGTAGTTCAATAACTTTAATCCCCTTAACTTAAAATTATTTTTTAAAGCGGTACAATCCTCCACCTATCGAGTACAATCGTATGCAAGCCATAAAAGTTAAAAAGTATTTACCATGTTCATGTGGTTAAGGGGGTTTAGTACCAAATTTTCGTTGCTTCGTAACTTTGATCCCCTTAAGTAAAAATTCATTTTAAAAGCGGTACAATCTTCTACTCACCGGGTACAATCGTATGCAAGTCATAAAAGCTGATTATTATTCACCCAGCTCATGTGTTTAAGGGGGTTCAAATACCAAATTTTCACCAAATTTTCGTAGTTCAATAACTTTAATCCCCTTAACTTAAAATTATTTTTTAAAGCGGTACAATCCTCTACCTATCGAGTACAATCGTATGCAAGTCATAAAAGTTAAAAAGTATTTACCATGTTCATGTGGTTAAGGGGGTTTAGTACCAAATTTTCGTTGCTTCGTAACTTTGATCCCCTTGAGTAAAAATTAATTTTAAAAGCGGTACAATCCTCTACTCACTGGGTACAATCGTATGCAAGTCATAAAAGTTGATTATTATTCACCCAGCTCATGTGTTTAAGGGGGTTCAAATACCAAATTTTCACCAAATTTTCGTAGTTCAATAACTTTAATCCCCTTAACTTAAAATTATTTTTTAAAGCGGTACAATCCTCTACCTATCGAGTACAATCGTATGCAAGTCATAAAAGTTAAAAAGTATTTACCATGTTCATGTGGTTAAGGGGGTTTAGTACCAAATTTTCGTTGCTTCGTAACTTTGATCCCCTTAAGTAAAAATTCATTTTAAAAGCGGTACAATCTTCTACTCACCGGGTACAATCGTATGCAAGTCATAAAAGTTGATTATTATTCACCCAGCTCATGTGTTTAAGGGGGTTCAAATACCAAATTTTCACCAAATTTTCGTAAATCAATAACTTTAATCCCCTTAACTTAAAAATTATTTTTTAAAGCGGTACAATCCTCTACCTATCGAGTACAATCGTATGCAAGTCATAAAACTTAAAAAGTATTCACCATGTTCATGTGGTTAAGGGGGTTTAGTATCAAATTTTCGTTGCTTCGTAACTTTGATCCCCTTAAGTAAAAATTAATTTTAGAAGCGGTACAATCCTCTACTCACCGGGTAAAATCGTATGCAAGTCATAAAAATTGATTACTATTCACCCTGTTCATTTGGTTCAGGGGGTTCAGTACCAAATTTTCGTAGTTCCATAACTTTGATCCCCTTAAGTAAAAATTAATTTTTAAAGCGGTACAATCCTCTACCTATCGGGTACAATCGTATGCAAGTCATAAAAGTTAATTTTTATTCACCCGGTTATGTGGTTAAGGGGGTTCATTACCAAATTTTCGTTGCTTCGTAACTTTGATCCCCTTAAGTAAAAATTCATTTTAAAAGCGGTACAATCCTCTACTCACCCGGTACAATCGTATGCAAATCATAAAAGTTGATTACTATTCACCCTGTTCATGTTGTTAAGGGGACTTAGTATCAAAATTTTCGGAGTCCGGTAACTTTGACCCCCTTAAATTGCAAAAGATTTAAAAAACGGTGCAATCCAGCACAAACTGGGTACAATCCTTTGCAATTCATTATTTTTATTTTTTGTAAAAAAAAAAATTTCGGAGTCATGTTGCCTTGACCCCCCCCTTAAGTAAAAATTCATTTTAAAAGCGGTACAATCCTCTACTCACCGAGTACAATCGTATGCAAGTCATAAAAGTTGATTACTATTCACCCTGTTCATGTTGTTAAGGGGACTTAGTTTTAAAATTTTCGGAGTCCGGTAACTTTGACCCCCTTAAAAAACAAAAGATTTAAAAAACGGTGCAATCCAGGACAAACCGGGTACAATCCTTTACAATTCATTTTTATTATTTTTTGTAAAAAAAAATTTTTCGGAGTCATGTTACCTTGACCCCCTTAAGTAAAAATTAGTTTTAAAAGCGGTACAATCCTCTACTCACCGGGTAAAATCGTATGCAAGTCATAAAAGTTGATTACTATTCACCCAGCTCATGTGTTTAAGGGGGTTCAAATACCAAATTTTCACCAAATATTCGTAGTTCTATAACTTTGATCCCCTCAAGTAAAAATTAATTTTTAAAGCGGTACAATCCTCTACCTATCGGGTACAATCGTATGCAAGTCATAAAACTTAAAAAGTATTCATCATGTTCATGTGGTTAAGGGGGTTTAGTACCAAATTTTCGTTGCTTCGTAACTTTGATCCCCTTAAGTAAAAATTAGTTTTAAAAGCGGTACAATCCTCTACTCACTGGGTACAATTGGGTATTCTCCAAGGTTTGAATATCAAAATTCTAATTAGTCCGTCAGTTAGAAAATAAAAAAATAATAGACAAGTATTTTTTGCTTTTTCAATTTAATGAAAATGAACATAGATAAAGCGCATTAAAGTTTAGGGTGGGAGGCTCGTGACGTCAATATTCATTATAAGCGCCATACAAACCGCATTGAATTGTGACGTCACGCAAAATTTCATCTCAATATATCTCTGTTAGTTTTTGATTACGTAAAAAAAGAAAAAATACGTGTCCAATATTTTTTACTAATCTACACGACGGACAAAAAAAATTTTTTTTGTCAAGTAGCCAATTGTATGCAAGTCATAAAAGTTGTTTACTATTCACCCTGTTCATGTGTTTAAGGGGATTCAAGTACCAAATTTTCACCAAATTTTCGTAGTTCTATAACTTTGATCCCCTTAAGTCAGAATTAATTTTTAAAGCAACACAATCCTCTTACTATCGGGTACAATCGTATGCAAGTCATAAAACTTAAAAAATATTCACCATAATCATTTGGTTAAGGGGGTTTAGTACCAAATTTTCGTTGCTTTGTAACTTTGATCCCCTTAAGTAAAAATTAGTTTTAAAAGCGGTACAATCCTCTACCTTTCGGGTACAATCGTATGCAAGTCATAAAACTTAAAAAGTATTCACCATGTTCATGTGGTTAAGGGGGTTTAGTACCAAATTTTCGTTGCTTCGTAACTTTGATCCCCTTAAGTAAAAATTAGTTTTAAAAGCGGTTCAATCCTCTATTCACCGGGTACAATTGTATGCAAGTCATAAAAGTTGATTACTATTCACCCTGTTCATGTTTAAGGGGGTTCAAGTACCAAATTTTCACCAAATTTTCGTAGTTCTATAACTTTGATCCCCTTCAGTTAGAATTAATTTTTAAAGCGGTACAATCCTCTTACTATCGGGTACAATCGTATGCAAGTCATAAAACTTAAAAAATATTCACCATGTTCATTTGGTTAAGGGGGTTTAGTACCAAATTTTCGTTGCTTCGTAACTTTGATCCCCTTAAGTAAAAATTAATTTTAAAAGCGGTGCAATCCTCTACTCACCGGGTACAATCGTATGCAAGTCATAAATGTTGATTACTATTCACCCTGTTCATTTGGTTCAGGGGGTTCCGTACCAAATTTTCGTAGTTCCATAACTTTGATCCCCTTAAGTAAAAATTAATTTTTAAAGCGGCACAATCCTCTGCCTATCGGGTACGATCGTATGCAAGTCATAAAACTTAAAAAGTATTCACCATATTCATGTGGTTAAGGGGGTTTAGTACCAAATTTTCGTTGCTTCATTACTTTGATCCCCTTAAGTAAAAATTCATTTTAAAAGCGGTACAATCCTCTACTCACCGGGTACAATCGTATGCAAGTCATAAAAGTTGATTACTATTCACCCAGCTCATGTGTTTAAGGGGGTTCAAATACCAAATTTTCACCATATTTTCGTAGTTCTATAACTTTGATCCCCTCGAGTTAAAATTAATTTTTAAAGCGGTACGATCCTCTACCTATCAAGTACAATTGTATGCAAGTCACAAAACTTAAAAAGTATTCACCATGTTCGTGTGGTTAAGGGGGTTTAGTACCAAATTTTAGTTGCTTCGCAACTTTGATCCCCTTAAGTAAAAATTAGTTTTAAAAGCGGTACAATCCTCTACCTTTCGGGTACAATCATATGAGAGTCATAAAACTTAAAAAGTATTCACCATGTTCATGTGGTTAAGGGGGTTTAGTACCAAATTTTCGTTGCTTCGTAACTTTGATCCCCTTAAGTAAAAATTAGTTTTAAAAGCGGTACAATCCTCTACTCACCGGGTACAATTGTATGCAAGTCATAAAAGTTGATTACTATTCACCCTGTTCATGTGTTTAAGGGGGTTCAAGTACCAAATTTTCACCAAATTTTCGTAGTTCTATAACTTTGATCCCTTTAAGTTAAAATTAATTTTTAAAGCGGTACAATCCTCAACCTATCGGGTACAATCGTTTGCAAGTCATAAAACTTAAAAAGTATTCACCATGTTCATGTGGTTAAGGGGGTTTAGTACCAAATTTTCGTTGCTTCGTAACTTTGATCCCCTTAAGTAAAAATTAGTTTTAAAAGCGGTACAATTCTCTACTCACCGGGTACAATTGTATGCAAGTCATAAAAGTTGATAACTATTCACCCTGTTCATGTGTTTAAGGGGGTTCAAGTACCAAATTTTCACCAAATTTTCGTAGTTCTATAACTTTGATCCCCTTAAGTTAGAATTAATTTTTAGAGCGGTACAATCCTCTTACTATCGGGTACAATCGTATGCAAGTCATAAAAGTTAAAAAGTATTCACCATATTAATGTGGTTAAGGGGGTTTAGTTCCAAATTTTCGTTGCTTTGTAACTTTGATCCCCTTAAGTAAAAATTAGTTTTAAAAGCGGTACAATCCTCTTACTTTTGGATACAATCGTATGCAAGTCATAAAACTTAAAAAGTATTCACCATGTTCATGTGGTTAAGGGGGTTTAGTACCAAATTTTCGTTGCTTCGTAACTTTGATCCCCTTAAGTAAAAATTAGTTTTAAAAGCGGTACAATCCTCTACTCACCGGGTACAATTGTATGCAAGTCATAAAAGTTGATTACTATTCACCCTGTTTATGTGTTTAAGGGGGTTCAAGTACCAAATTTTCACCAAATTTTCGTAGTTCTATAACTTTGATCCCTTTAAGTTAAAATTAATTTTTAAAGCGGTACAATCCTCTACCTATCGGGTACAATCGTTTGCAAGTCATAAAACTTAAAAAGTATTCACCATGTTCATGTGGTTAAGGGGGTTTAGTACCAAATTTTCGTTGCTTCGTAACTTTGATCCCCTTAAGTAAAAATTAGTTTTAAAAGCGGTACAATCCTCTACTCACCGGGTACAATTGTATGCAAGTCATAAAAGTTGATTACTATTCACCCTGTTCATGTGTTTAAGGGGGTTCAAGTACCAAATTTTCACCAAATTTTCGTAGTTCTATAACTTTGATCCCATTAAGTTAGAATTAATTTTTAGAGCTTTACAATCCTCTTACTATCGGGTACAATCGTATGCAAGTCATAAAAGTTAAAAAGTATTCACCATATTAATGTGGTTAAGGGGGTTTAGTACCAAATTTTCGTTGCTTTGTAACTTTGATCCCCTTAAGTAAAAATTAGTTTTAAAAGCGGTACAATCCTCTAACTTTTGGATACAATCGTATGCAAGTCATAAAACTTAAAAAGTATTCACCATGTTCATGTGGTTAAGGGGGTTTAGTACCAAATTTTCGTTGCTTCGTAACTTTGATCCCCTTAAGTAAAAATTAGTTTTAAAAGCGGTACAATCCTCAACTCACCGTGTACAATCGTATGCAATTCATAAAAGTTGATTACTATTCACCCAGCTCATGTATTTAAGGGGGTTCAAATACCAAATTTTCACCAAATTTTCGTAGTTCTATAACTTTGATCCCCTTAAGTTAAAATTAATTTTTAAAGCGGTACAATCCTCTACCTATCGGGTACAATCGTATGCAAGTCATAAAAGTTGATTACTATTCACCCTGTTCATGTGGTTATGGGGGTTTAGTACCAAATTTTCGTAGTTCCATAACTTGGATCCCCTTAAGTAAAAATTAATTTTAAAAGCGGTACAATCCTCAACTCACCGTGTACAATCGTATGCAATTCATAAAAGTTGATTACTATTCACCCAGCTCATGTGTTTAAGGGGGTTCAAATACCAAATTTTCACCAAATTTTCGTAGTTCTATAACTTTGATCCCCTTAAGTTAAAATTAATTTTTAAAGCGGTACAATCCTCTACCTATCAGGTACAATCGTATGCAAGTCATAAAAGTTGATTACTATTCACCCTGTTCATGTGGTTATAGGGGTTCAGTACCAAATTTTCGTAGTTCCATAACTTGGATCCTTTTAAGTAAAAATTAATTTTAAAAGCAGTAAAATCTTCTACTTACCGGGTCCAATCGTATGCAAGTCATAAAAGTTAAAAAGTATTCACCATGTTCATGTGGTTAAGGGGGTTTAGTACCAAATTTTCGTTGCTTCGTAACTTTGATCCCCTTAAGTAAAAATTAATTTTAAAAGCGGTACAATCCTCTACTCACCGGGTACAATCGTATGCAAGTCATAAAAGTTGATTATTATTCACCCAGCTCATGTGTTTAAGGGGGTTCAAATACCAAATTTTCACCAAATTTTCGTAGTTCAATAACTTTAATCCCCTTAACTTAAAATTATTTTTTAAAGCGGTACAATCCTCTACCTATCGAGTACAATCGTATGCAAGTCATAAAAGTTAAAAAGTATTTACCATGTTCATGTGGTTAAGGGGGTTTAGTACCAAATTTTCGTTGCTTCGTAACTTTGATCCCCTTAAGTAAAAATTCATTTTAAAAGCGGTACAATCTTCTACTCACCGGGTACAATCGTATGCAAGTCATAAAAGTTGATTATTATTCACCCAGCTCATGTGTTTAAGGGGGTTCAAATACCAAATTTTCACCAAATTTTCGTAGTTCAATAACTTTAATCCCCTTAACTTAAAATTATTTTTTAAAGCGGTACAATCCTCTACCTATCGAGTACAATCGTATGCAAGTCATAAAAGTTAAAAAGTATTTACCATGTTCATGTGGTTAAGGGGGTTTAGTACCAAATTTTCGTTGCTTCGTAACTTTGATCCCCTTAAGTAAAAATTATAAAAGTTGATTACTATTCACCCTGTTCATGTTGTTAAGGGGACTTAGTATCAAAATTTTCGGAGTCCGGTAACTTTGACCCCCTTAAATTGCAAAAGATTTAAAAAACGGTGCAATCCAGCACAAACTGGGTACAATCCTTTGCAATTCATTATTTTTATTTTTTGTAAAAAAAAAAATTTCGGAGTCATGTTGCCTTGACCCCCCCCTTAAGTAAAAATTAGTTTTAAAAGCGGTACAATCCTCTACTCACCGGGTACAATCGTATGCAAGTCATAAAAGTTGATTACTATTCACCCTGTTCATGTTGTTAAGGGGACTTAGTTCAAAATTTTCGGAGCCCGGTAACTTTGACCCCCTTAAGGTACAAACGATTTTAAAAACGGTGCAATCCAGGACAAACCGGGTACAATCCTATGCAATTCATAAAAAACAATTATTTTGAAATCAGTTGCCAGGTTCACATAGGTGACTTCTAGACGAATTGTCTCGTCTCAGGTTAAGTAGAATTAAGGTCTACAATTAGAATTGGTAACATATAATTTCTGTCGTACATTTCGACTGATGCGAAATAACAGTATTGATTGTTTTAAATCGTCTATTATGTTTAGCAGGTCAACACCAAAAAAAAGTGTTCCTGTCTGCTGTCGCTATGGAGAGTCTGAGCCTGTCGCCCTCACTACCAACTGTATCTGGCAGATAGCTGGGCGGTTCAGTGGAGCGGCCGGGAGTCTATCATCGAGCTGCCGTTCAAGTTGCTGCTAAGCGGGTTGTCTATCTTGACGCCTGTATTACTGGTTGTCTATCTTGACGCCTGTATTACTGGTTGTCTATCGCCTTAGTTGCTGGTTGTCTATCTTGACGCCTTAGTCGCTGGTTGTCTATCTTGACGCCTTAGTTGCTGGTTGTCTATCTTGACGCCTTAGTTGCTGATTGTCTATCTTGACGCCTTAGTTGCTGGTTGTCTATCTTGACGCCTTAGGTTGCTGGTTGTCTATCTTGACGCATTAGTTGCGGGTTATCTGTTTTGTCGAATATTAAGTTATGCGTTATCTATTTTTCACGATTATGTAGTTTGTTTATTTTGACACTTTGTCCTTTATTGTAATTTGAACAAACCGATACCTTAAGATTTTTTTGGATGATTGAATTGACTTGTCTGGTTTGTCAGAAAGGCCGAACGGTATTTATCCGGTTACGATTTGTTGCAGGACTACACGAGGACGTGTAATTGTCAGTTCTGGCCGTGTCGGAGATAGTTCTGTTTTCATTGTTTAATAATACCTATCCACCCTCGGATTGACAAATCAAGTTGGCACTTGTTTTGATGTAACCTTTGTTTATGAAACTGTACTGTTTATTTAATATCAGATGTTATAGTTTAATAATTGTGTGATTCCATTAATCTACAGTGTGAATCTTATTTAAGATACTTTTAGTAATTGGTCATTATAATTTTGTAAACACGTGGCGGGTAGTATCCGCCATTGGACAGAGTTGTTGTGGAGGGAGTGCGCGGTGGGGACAGTCACTATAAAGTAGCGCGCACTCCTCTGTGGCCTGTGCAGTTAGTCGATCTTTGGATACGACTCATAGAGCACTCGCTCCCGACAAAACTGTCGGTTTACTTAATTACTGCCGGTTCACTTAATTACCGTAATCTTAACTATATGCCTCCCTTTGTTTGTTGTAAATTATAAAATAAAGATCCTTTGTGTTGATTCGTAAATCACTCTCTTATTATCGCCTTAGAATGGCCTTTCCTCATCCTGACCATTAACTACTGCTCTCCTGACTAGTTATTGACCGCTCTCTTTGCGCCCATACACCCCGCTTGCTTGCCCGCTGCGACATATATATATAAATACATTCAAGTCTTATAGTCAAGTTATATGATAAAAAATTGCAAATTTTAAGGGGTATTTATTTACTAAGGCTTAAGAAACTTCTTTATAAATAATTTTGAAGATTATTAGTTTATATTTAACTTAAAGCCTTAAAAAAAAATAAAGTTCTTATCATTAAAGTAATAATTGAAATTATGTTGAATATATTTATAAAAGATAAAAATAAATTATTTTTAATTGAAATTTTTATTCAATTTAATTTAATATAATTAAATAAGATTGATGAAAAAATAATTCGAATATAAAAAAATATTATAATTAATCTTATTATAATAAAAATAAATGTTAGTAAAAATAATTTTTCATTAATTAAAAAGTTAATTACTATTCATTTAGGTAAAAATCCTAAAAATGGGGGTAATCCTCCTAAAGATTAAATTTAAATGAATAATTATAAATAATAATTTATTTTTAAATTAATAAGAAAAGAAATTTTAATTGTTGAATTTATATTTATTATAAATATTTGGTTGATAAAATATATGTTTGTTAAATTAAATAAAAAACATATTGTTCTCACTAAAAATGAATAAATTATTAAGTAAAACATTCATAAATTTTCTCTGATTAAAATAAATGATAACATTCAACTTAAATTATTAATTGATGAAAAAGCTATTAATTTACGTAATGAGGTTTGATTTAAACCCCCTAAAGCTCCAATTACTCTATTTAAGATTATAACAAAAATTATAAAATTTTTATTAAAGTAATATGATAAAAGAATTATCGGTGAAATTTTTTGTCAAGTTATTAAAATAAAACTATTAAATCATGATAATCCTTCAATAATATTTGGGAATCAAAAATGAAAAGGTGCTGATCCTAATTTTATTAGAAGGGGAGAATTTATTAGAATAGATATAATATTATTTATATAAATTGTGTATTTAAGGAAAATAATTTTAATTAAAATTATAAATAAAAAATTAATAGAAGCAATAGATTGTGTCAAAAAATATTTTAGTGAAGCTTCATTGGATCCGGAGACACGTTAGTGTCTCGCGCCAAGTAAACGTCCAACATATGGCGTGAGACAACGTGTCTCTATTCTCAATTCATATGTCAACATAACCTCCTCACATATTTGGGTCTATTTTTTTTATTATTGCCAAGACACTGTCACTTCACACTATTTTCAATAAGTTTCTTTTTACGGATTTTACACATATTACAAAAAATTACTGGGTCTGAACAAATATTTAATATATTTCAAGAATGAAAATTTTTGCCTGCGCCTGTTTTCGATTCTACGAGAGATTTTACAAATTTAGGGCGAATTTTGTTATTTCGAAGTGGGCAGCACTTAATTAACTATACTCGCTTTAGTATAGGTACTAAAACTTTAGCACCCATAAGTAGTTAGTATAGTATACTAAGAAAAAATTGTATAATGGAAAGAAAGATATAGGTGGCATTTCAGGCGAATTGCGCGGAAATTTTAAATAGAGATATTCTTTTCAAAACACATAATAAATAATGATTTCTACGAATTGTGTTATTCATTAACAACAATATGATAATATCAATAAATATTGATAATAATAATAATGATAACGATAACGATAACGATAACGATAACGATAACGATAACGATAACGATAACGATAACGATAACGATAACGATGACGATGACGATGACGATGACGATGACGATGACGATGACGATGACGATGACGATGACGAATAAAAAATAAAAAATAATAATAAAATATAAAATAATAATAAAAAATAAAGGGCGTAGGGATGTGACGACCCCATCGCCCACCGGAGGAGTAACTGCGTGGCTGGCAGTAGCCCCTCCAGTGCAGTCAGTCGGTACCTAGGTGATGTGGTGTAGGAGCCGTGTTGCATCGCCGTTACCCAGGGAATTGGGTGCTTTAACGGTCACCTCAGGGGAAATGAGTGACCCCCTGAGTGTATGAGCTCAATAGTAATGATGGCACAAAATAATGAGAGTATACGCATAGGGTCGCTGCCCGGGGGTCGCCGGGGCGCGCCCAGTCGCCAGGCTGGTGCTGGGCGTGGCAGAGAGCGAGCCAGCCAGCGATCAGGCCGCCCACCAGGCCCGTCATCGCCATCATTGCCACCAGACGGCTTGGCAGCTGCAGGGCCCTCAGGGACTCAGCAAATGTTGCCCGCCACTGGTGGCGTACGCCGCATGCGATGGATGAGAACCCAAAATGCCAACGTCATGCGAGCGTACTTTAAGTCGATAGGGAGTGAAACCGGCGAAACGGGATTCCGGGCGAGGCTGCCCCTGGAATTCCAGCTGTTTGAACCGGATATATCCGTCACGGAGCAAAACTTGTCGGATCGAGTTCGTTTCATCCAGCGGAGGGGACTCTTCTCCGCTGAGGAACTCGATCAACTTCGTCGTGAAGCCGGCCACCACTCTGCACGGACACAGAATAATGAGGCGATAGCCACGGAATCCGCTACTCTGCGGGATAGTCGTGACATACCGCACGTCGCCCCAACAGTCACTGAGGTCGACGCAGAGTCGGAAGAACCGGCTACCCAGGACATAGAGCGAATGAGGAGGATTTTCGATGAGGCGATTTTAGAAATGAGAGACTTGCCGCTGGAGTTTAGGCCAAGGATCCCTCGAATACCCCTAAGCCACCGAAATAGAGATGTCGTGAGGGCCGTTAATAATATGCTACAGCCACTACTAGAGAACAGCCCGGACCTCAGTGATGCAGACTCGGTCCTCTTTGGCGCTGCTACGGCTGTGTGCCGGTTCATAGGCGCAAAATTTCCGGTACGGAACCAGCCAGCACAGCATCGAGAGCGAGAACCAGCCTGGAGAAGGAGGATAGAGTCACGGATTGCTGGGGCCAGGGCCCTTATCGGCAGGCTTCAGGTCTGGCAACAGGAGGCCAAGAGTCGTGCGCACCGTCAGAGCTGCGTTTGCCGGGTCAAATTTTGACCAGCTACATATAACTGAGCGTGATCTGACAGTGCGCATTGATGACTTGAAGCAGCGCATAGCTGCTTGGGGGAAGCGGATCCGCCGCTACTCCGAGCGAGTGGCAAGGTTCTGTGAGAACTGCCTCTTCGCGAGTGACCAGAGGAAGTTCTATCAATCTATAGAGCAGCGTGGTATATGTGCTGCGGGTGAGCGACCGGACAAAGCCGCTTTAATAGAGTTCTGGCGTAGTGTCTGGTCTCGACCTGTGATCCACCACGAGGGCGAGTGGATGGATGGCGTGAAGGAAGCGTGTGCTAACTTGCAATTGATGGAACCCATTACAATCAGTGAGGAAGATGTGCGCTCTGCGACCCAAAGAGCTCCAAACTGGAAAACCCCGGGAATCGATGGGGTGCACATATACTGGTTGAAATGGTTTCCATCCTGCCACGCTGCCCTGGCGCGTCAGTTCCAGGAGGCCCTCGAGCAGCGCTGTATCCCGAGCTTCCTCACTTCTGGAGTTACTCATTTAGCTCCCAAGTCTGAGCGCACCTCTGACCCATCACAATACCGCCCTATCACGTGCCTCTGTACCATCTACAAGGTACTGACATCCGTTTTGAAGACCAAGATTGCCCGCCATGTTGATGTAACTTACCCCCCCTCGCGCTACTTTCTCCGATCTACTTCTTACTACGATGATCTCTAATTTGGCCTGATTGTCTAGTGGTTAGGACTCTAAATTCGTTGTGTGCAGTAACCTATGATCCTTTTAGGTTGAGATTGAACTATCGTCTTAGTATTTGCATCATAGTTTTTGCTTGGTTAAGTTTATAGCTAAGATTCTAAAGTTAATACATGAACGATCTCTAATTTATGCTTAGCGAATACACGGACGGTTTTAGATTAGTACACGGACGAATCCCTATTTTTATTGCTTTCGTGCGACCTCTTTCCTAACTTTAGGTGGATGATCTATTTTTAATCTATTTGTGTGGATGATCTAGTTTTGTTAGTTTGTTTGTGACGACCTGCCTCCCTAACATTATATCGATGTCCTATTTTATTAGTTTGTTTTTGCGGCCTAATCTATTGGCTTGTAGGCTAAGTTTGAATAATCTTGACTCTTATGTTTGTCTATCCCTACAATCTGTTTTAGTTTGTGTTTGTCGGTTTAACCCCGGTCAACATCTCGTCAAAAGCTACCATTCCTGGCTCAGATGGCTCAGACATTGCCAGGACGCATAAATATATATAATAAACCACCCAGACGATTCTATTCCAAGGTCGACCAGATTTTGTCCCCTCAGCATGACGCAAGCATTGGCCACAGGAACCTCAAGTACTACGTGAAATGATTGTTGGCACTACAACCAATCCCGACGTCAAACCGAAGGTAAGGCTTCCAGTTAATACATAAGTATTCGCCGGAAGGTGGTATAGCCCCTCCTGCGCTATTCCACGGTGATGACCATCCAGCACAATGCCTTCGTCACCTCCCCCAACCTGTTTCACAAGGTAGAGGATCATTCTAGATAGTTACATCTAAGATCATTCACCAGCGTCCGTTTCAGGAATCCAGTGAGGAGACTGTACGTCCCCAGTCCGAAGACTACCGCCGCGTTGGAGCCATGGTGAGCCCTTGAATATGTGCCAGCCCGAAGACCAGGGTTGGGTGGGACCACCACAAACCAAGCCCCAGCACAGGGATCCAAAATTGTATGTGTGTGTTGTCGGAGACCAATCTCTCCCTGGAACCTGGAACTTCAGCTGATGAACTCTCTGTCATACTGCAAGCAGTGAGGCCGTAGCCTAGCCGTAGCTATAGAGTTGAATGGCTCTCTCTCCCCTGTGAACCCACTCGGGCATCCAACTCGTTCTGCCACATCAGAACATTGGCAAGCACATCGTGTTGAAAAACACAAAGGTTGCCGAGAATCTAGCGTCAGCGACGAGGTCGCCAACAGCCGATCCCCCAGCCTCTGCACAACGGTCTCGATCGCAAAGCGCAGGGACCTACGTAAGCATACATGTGGTTGCGAGTCACAGTAGCTCCAGTCTGTCTCCGCAGCCAGCAATCGAGCCACAGAGCGCATTGGCCCATCGATAATGTTTGTAATAAAAGGAAAGGTAAAACAGAAAGAAGAGCGAACAACCCTTCCCTGGTGTAGGAGAGGGCCGGCATCTCCAGTCAGCCGCATCGGTGATATGTAGATTGAATAACACGGAAGGCGTTGTTATTCAAGGTAAGGTACAAGGCGCACAACGAAACTCGTCACGGCGCAGATGACTCAAGGCGCGGATTTTTACCCATCTATGCCATCATACGCTCGCGACGTGCAATGTCCAACCGTTCAAGATTAGAGTTCCGTTTGCTTCGAGCCTATTTGGTACTGTGATTTGAAGATCCTTCCTCGTGACTAATGTTTTCAGGTCTACGCTCGAGATATCCTAACGGACGTCAAGTGCACTGACAGACCTTCGCACAAAAACATTAAACCACTCTGCGCTATCGCTCGCTCAACAAGACTATTCGTAACGAACCGTCTTTTGTAATGATAAAAATCAATACAAATATTCTACTCAAAGCATCTCGTTCACGAAGCACATCGGCCCACATACGCTTTCATGCGACCACCAAGTATCACAATCGCGCATGCTCGCCTCTGCACAACGCAATCAGGACACAATGAGTAATGACGAAACTTCCAGGTCGCGTGTACGAATCCTTGCACAAACCGATAAATCGTTCTGCGCGCAGACCGCTCGACCACGACGTACTTTGCATGAATATTATTTATTAAAAAATTTGTATGAGAAAATAAATTTTATGTTTGATAAATGTGCAATAATATTATATTTATTGTCCCTTAGACGTTCCCTCCCCAGCGCATTCGTTTATTATTACACTATTATCAATTTACTTTCCCAACAAACTTTTGTCGTCAGGACATTTTTTTACCTCCGTATTCCCCGTAGATATACGGCCCGTGGATACTGGCGGTGCGTTCGGCCCTGTATTCCGAGACGCCTGCATGGGGGGATTCGCGTTTTCTAACTTGCTCCTATACTCTCGAAATTCAATATACATTTGGTATTCCCTAACACAAGCACTTTCCTTCATATAATATTCTGTCCTAACTTCTTTAGTTTAGGAGTTATTATTGATAAACGTACTAAAACTTGTTTTCGATGTTATTTGAACCGCAATGTCCTCTAATATGTTTTAAATGTAATTTTATAGGTGTATTTTATTATCTTCTATACTTTAATAATTATTTAAGATTTTAATTATAACCAAAAAAATTTTGTTGGACCTTATGGGTCGTCACATTGAGTATAACCTCATTATGGCGGTCAACCAGAACGGATGCAGGGGTGGAAGTCGAGGTGCCAAGGAGCTCCTCCTCATAGATGCGGTTGTTGGCAAATTGGTCCGACGTAACCGACGAAACTTCTCCGCTGCCTGGATAGACTATAAAAAAGCGTTTGACTCGGTGCCCCACTCGTGGCTGGCGAGGATCCTTGAACTTTATAAGGTGGATGCCACGGTTCGCGGATTCCTCGAGGCCTCCATGGGGCAATGGAGTACTACTCTCAGTCTATCTGGTGAGCGATTGTCGGATACGGAGGACCGGATTGAGATAAGAAGGGGGATATTCCAGGGCGACTGTCTGAGCCCACTCTGGTTCTGCCTGTCTCTGAATCCGCTCAGTGTCATGCTAGATAAAACAGGGACGGGCTTTCAGTTTCGAAGAGGGAGTATGAAGTTGACGCACCTTCTCTACATGGATGATCTCAAGCTGTTTGCCTCCAGCGCCACAAGGCTGGAGGAGTTGCTGACAGTCACACAGCGGTTCAGCGACTCCATCTGCATGGGGATGGGCGCGGACAAGTGTGCATTTCTCCATGTGGAGAGGGGTCGTATAGTACGTTCCTCAGAGGTTGCTGTAGAGGGCGGCATCCGTGCACTCTCCGAGACTGAAACATACCGTTACCTGGGTATGGCACAAAACATGGGTGTGGAGGAGAAGCAAGTGAAGGACGCCGTGCGGGAGTCTTTCTTTGGCCGCCTTACTAAAGTGCTCAAAAGCCATTTGTCGGGCGGCAACTAGGTCAAGGCCTTCAACGGCTGGGTGATGCCTGTCCTTCTCTACACCTTTGCTGTACTCAGGTGGTCTCAGACCGAATTAGACGCCCTGGATCGAAAAGTCCGAACCACTCTGACACTCCACAGAATGCACCACCCGAGATCGTCAGTGATGAGGTTGTACTTGCCACGTAAGAATGGTGGGCGTGGTTTTCTTAGCGCCACCACCTTACACAATCGTGAAGTGTGCAGCCTCCGTAGCTACTTCCTGACGAAATCAGAGAGTGAGCTGCATAAAGCTGCCATAGAGTGTGACAATGGACTGACCCCCTTGTCCCTGGCCACCGAGGACTGGCAAGCTCCGCAAATACTAAGCACCCAGGACCGCGAGGCAGTATGGAAAGAGAAATAGCTGCACGGGAGGTTTTATACGGCTCTCAGAGAGGCCCATGTGGACCATAATGCCTCCGTGCATTGGCTGCGCTTTAGTGACCTCTTTGGGGAAACCGAGGGGTTTGTCTGTGCAATACAGGACCAAATTGTCAGGACGAACAACCATCGCAGGTTTATTCTAAAGGACTGCACAGTGGATATCTGTCGGTCGTGCCGTCATCCAGACGAGACTATCCGCCATATTACCTCTGGTTGTTCGACTCTTGCTAACACTGAGTACCTGCACAGACATAACCAAGCAGCCAAAATACTCCACCAAGAGCTCGCTCTAAAGTACGGTCTCGTGACTCCTAGGGTGCCGTATTACAAGTATGTGCCGGAGCCAGTTCTCGAAAACGACCGCATCCGGCTCTACTGGGACCGGTCCATTATCACTGACAGGACTCTACCCTCTAATAAACCTGACATAGTGATGATGGACCGGGAGCAATCAAAGGTGTTTTTGGTAGATATCACCATTCCGCATGACGGGAACCTCGTCAAAGCCGAACGAGATAAATTCGCCAAATATCTCGAACTGGCAGATGAGGTAACCGAAATGTGGCGGGTGGAATCCACTGAAATCGTCCCGATTGTCGTATCGACGAACGGGTTAGTTCCAACCAGCCTGCAACGATACCTGCGGCGGTTGGATGTCCGTGCTGGACCGGTTACGGAGGCAATCCAGAAGGCGGTCTTGCTTGACAATGCCCTAATTGTCCGTCGGTTTCTCAACCTACCGACTTAAAAACCCTTAGCGTTTGTTTTCGCCGCGCTAAGGAGTCATCCTACGCCATCTTTTCCTTCAAGAAAAGACGGTCAGTAGTGGACATCAATAATAATAATAATAATAACAAAAACAACAAAAACAACAAAAATAATAATGGTAATAATTATTATGGTAGCAATAAATTGATGATAAAAATAATAGTAATAATGATATTTGGACATAGATAAGCAATAGTATGTTAACCCACACTGGAGAAATTTTGAGTAAATTAAAGTTTTTAAATTATAGCGCCATTTTGTTTCAACATTTTTATGTTCAATATTTAGTTACATATTTAAACAATGTAATAATCTAAACACATAATTAAAAAACGCTCTCTAACTTTCAATAAATTGTTTTGAATCAATAACTTCGTTTTGTGGGTTAACATGTTATTGCTTATCTGCGTCCATTTATCACTATGATTATTATTATTGTCGTTATATTATTGAGCATTGAAGTACTGAGTTTGAATTTACAATCCGGAGACACGTTAGTGTCTCGCGCCAAGTAAACGTCCAACATATGGCGTGAGACAACGTGTCTCTATTCTCAATTCATATGTCAACATAACCTCCTCACATATTTGGGTCTATTTTTTTTATCATTGCCAAGACACTGTCACTTCACACTATTTTCAATAAGTTTATTTTTACGGATTTTACACATATTACAAAAAATTATTGGGTCTGAACATTATAATATTTAATATATTTCAAGAATGAAAATTTTTGCCTGCGCCTGTTTTCGATTCTACGAGAGATTTTATAAATTTAGGGTGAATTTTGTTATTTCGAAGTGGGTAGCACTTAATCTTTATATAATAACTATACTTGCTTTAGTATAGGTACTAAAACTTTAGCACCCATAAGTAGTTAGTATAGTATACTAAGAAAAAATTGTATAATGGAAAGAAAGATATAGGTGGCATTTCAGGCGAATTGAGCGGAAATTTTAAATAGAGATATTCTTTTCAAAACACATAATAAATAATGATTTCTACGAATTGTGTTATTCATTAACAACAATATGATTATATCAATAAATATTGATAATAATAATAATAATAACAAAAACAACAAAAATAATACTGGTAATAATTATTATGGTAGCAATAAATTGATGATAAAAATAATAGTAATAATGATATTTATCACTATGATTATTATTATTGTCATTATATTATTGAGCATTGAAGTAATGAGTTTGAATTTACAATTTCCTTAATTACAAAAATTGTTAAAAAAAATTTTAAATTTATTTGAAATGGAAAGCTTCCAATCGATAATTTAGTTTATCAATGCGAACCAAAGAGTATTTATTACTCGGCTTATTTATAAAAAATTTATTAATATTACTAGATTCTGTAAGAAGAATGAAATTTTAATTCATATATATTATAATCTTATGAACATTTAATTTCCGCGGGAAAAGTACAAATTTTTAATGAATTTTTTTTTTTATTTGAAAAAATGTTAAAATTTCTTTTTTCTAGAATTAACAATCAAACATTTTCACATATGCATTATTTTAAATTACATTTTCTAGTTAATTTTTCAATCAAATTGAGCGGAAGTTTTAAATGATGATTTAACAAAATAATAAAATTTAAATAATCATGGTAATAATAACTTCATGATTTTTACAGTGAAAGCTGTTAAAAGTCACCGTAGTTATGTCTCAATTTCTCATAAAACGCCAACAACAAGAGCGAGAAAGATAACCTAGGTAACTTTTGACAGCTTTCACTGTATACAACGTGTTAATGAATTAACTGAAAACCTGATACACTCCATTTAAAAAAATAAACAATAATATGATTAAAATATATTTTATGTCGAAAAAATTAATACTTTAAAAGTTATTCAACATTAGTTTGGAGGTGACCAATCTACGAAATTCCAAGCGCTACGCCCGGGCCTACCGGTTCGAAGTTTTTGCTGCGGGCGGCGTACGCGCCCAACATTGTATTATAAATAATTTAGACATGGGCTGATAAAAATGACAAAATATAACCTATATTAAAACATAGTGCGATCGATTCGCTAGTCGATTCTGATCAAACTACTTTCTAGTTTTCAGTTAATTCATTAACACCTTGTATACACATTTGTAATGCTCTTAAGTTGCATACAGATGTCACTATCCTACAAAAAGACTTCACGTCAACGTCAACGTTTCACTGTAAAATGTCGCACCAAGTACACGTCCAACTATTGTAACAGAGACAATGATAACCTCATTTTTGCAAAAAATAATAGTATATTTCATTATAAGTGCGGAAAGCCTGTCATTGCAAAGAGTTCCGACAAATGTCTACCCGAGCCGAGGCGCAGCCGAAGGTGAGGGTTGACAGTCGGAACTAGTTGCAAAGACGGTTCCGCACGTGTACTGAACAACTATTTTTAATACAGTTACGAAAAAATTAAGCAATTTAATAAAATATCAAAAACACAACAAACTCAACTAAGTTCCAACTGTGATCAAGAGATGGCGCTAGTCGTATTAGTAATGCGAAACCTACGTTTCGCAATGCAAAAAGTGTGTCAAAGTCGTGTCGCCATTTTTGACAGTTGGCAAAGAGAACGCACGAGTTCGGGAAAGGTAAACAAAAAGCTCGAGTATGTAATAGCCCACATCCCGAACGCTATACGTCCCTGCAATATGCCACTTTTTGAGCAACTGTATTAAAAAAACAATATCTTTACAAAAAAATATGAAATCCCACAAAAAACAGTTTCACTGTAAAATGTCGCGCCAAGTACACGTCCAACTATTGTAACAGAGACAATGATAACCTCATATTTGCAAAAATAAAAAAATCTGATCTTTACAAAAAAATATGAAATAAAAAAAACCAAGTACACGAATCTTCTCTGATTAAAAAAAACACTCATTAGAAACGGTGAAAATCGAAAAAAAAATTGGCGTCGTTTATTTATAAAAAAACGAAAGAAAAATTTGCACTTTACAAAAAAATATAAAATAAAAAAACCGAAATAATCTTTGTGATTTTCAATAATTGCAAAATTTTTGTGGCAAATTTAAAAATTGAAAACTATTTTTTAAACGTACTTGGCGCGCGTCATTGAGTCCCCTAAATATTCACTATATCACTAACATAAATTATTAATGTTAACTATCAGTTCGAGAACTTTGTGTTCCTCAAGCATTCATCAATGTTATATTTTTCCAAAACAATTTAATAAACATCTTCTATGCTAAAGTACCCAATAACAGCTCAGGAACCAGTACCTGACCACTCTGTGTGTTTGTATATCTATATTTAAAAATGCAGATATACAAATACAAAGAGTGGGAAGGTACTGGTTCCTGAGCAGCTACTGGGTACTTTACCTGACTGGTAATCAAATCATTTGCTTATTTATTGATTCAATTGAAATGCAAGAAAGTGTCACATTCATATGAGTATAAATCTAATCTAATTCGTGAAAAGATAGAAACGAGCTTGAATTTTAATTCCAATAGATTTGATTGAAAACATCACAATAATCATTAGCGGTGCCAACGACGGTGTAGAAGGGGTGAAAAAATTGTTGCTCATTAACTCCTTTTCTACAACAAGTTTCTGGCACTACATCAGCCATGAAAAGATTTGGGGTACTGAATGACGCGCGCCAAGTACGTTTAAAAAATTGTTTGCAATTTTTAAATTTGCCACAAAAATTTTGCAATTATTGAAAATCACAAAGATTACTTCGGTTTTTTTATTTTATATTTTTTTGTAAAGTGCAAATTTTTCTTTCGTTTTTTTATAAACAAATGACGCCAATTTTTTTTTCGATTTTCACCGTTTCTAATGAGTGTTTTTTTTAATCAGAGAAGATTCGTGTACTTGGTTTTTTTTATTTCATATTTTTTTGTAAAGATCTGATTTTTTTATTTTTGCAAATATGAGGTTATCATTGTCTCTGTTATTAAAACGCAGAGTAGTCTTGAAATCAACTGAACTTTATTTCACCACAGACAGAGGACAAGAAATTCCTGGTACATAAAGTAAACGGTAGGTGGCGCTAGTGAGATTATTAGATTAGAGATTATTTTGTTATCAAACTAAATAATTAATAACATCCTGACCTAACAAAATAATCTAACTTCCAAACCTCAGACATGCCTATTAATTTTAAAAACTTATAATGTTTATTTGCACTTAAACTTTTTGTAAATATATCTGCAGGCATTTCTGAAGTTGACACATACTTGATTTTAACTTTCCTTTCTGAAACACATTGCCTAAGAAAATGATGCCTTATGTCAATGTGTTTGGTGCGCTTATTATGGAACAATGGATTAGTTGCTAGCTTAATAGAACTTTGATTATCGCTATACAAACACAATGGCATACTCTCATTTGATACAATCAATTTACTCAATATATTCTTTAGATATATTGCTTCTTTACACGATTCCGACAGAGCCATGTACTCCGCTTCTGTACTGGACAATGCAACTGTTTTTTGTTTTTTAGACTCATAAGAAATTACAGAACCTGCCATTACAAAACAAAACCCAGTATATGACCTCCTATCCAAAGTACAAGATGCCCAATCAGCATCAACAAAGCCATAAAGATTACTACCTGTCTTTTTATAAACTAAACCATAATTTTTAGTTTTCTTTAAATACTTTAAAAGACGTTTTAAATGTTTCCAATGAGTTTCATTAAAGTAATTATTGTACTGACTCAGGAAACTTACACTAAAAGAAATGTCTGGCCTGGTAAGTACAGACAAGTACATCAAACTACCAATCAGATGTTGATAGGGATAATTTTTATTGAGTTTGTTCACTTCCCTATCCAACTTTAAGTTAATTTCCATTGGTGTATCAGAATAAGAACAATCTGTCATATTGAATTTCTTTAAAATAGTTTCTATAAATTGCCCTTGATCAATAGTAATACAATCTTTATGAATCTTAACATTCATTCCCAAACAATGTTTCAACTGACCTAAGTCTTTTATTCTAAATTTTACTACCAATTCATTTATCAATGTCTCATAAGTATTCTGACAATTATAGAAAATAAAAAAATCATCGACAAATAGTGCTACATAAATCTTAACATTATTTTCCTGTTTTACAAATAAACATGGTTCATAGTTAGACTTTCTGTATTCTAACTGTAATAAACATTCTTCTACTCTAGTGTACCAAGCTCTGGCTGACTGCTTTAAGCCATAGACAGCCCTCTTTAATTTTAAAACTTTATTGTTACAATTTTGGATATCTGAGCATTCTGGTACTTCAATATAAACTGTTTCATGAAGAAAACCATTAAGAAATGCAGTGGGTACATCAAGGTGATTTGACTTTAGCCCTAGCTCTACACTTAATGCTAACAATAATCGTAAAGTAGAATATTTTAACACTGGTGAGAAAGTATCATTATAGTCTATGCCCTTTTTCTGGGTAAAACCTTTTGCAACGAGCCTAGCTCTGAATCGCACTTCACCTTCACTGTTATACTTTTTTTTAAACACCCACTTATTTTTCACGACCGTACCGTCTTTAGGTAAATGTGTTAGAATGAGACGAATGAACGAGCGAGGTAGTGAGAGCGAGTAGGAAGTGTCAGGTGTGAACTCAGGTGTGAAGTGTGAAATAAAGAGATGTCAAGGCGATGATCGTTTCAATAGTTCAACCTTACATGGCGCTTGCGACAAAAATTTAAGTTTAAAGTAATTACGTGTCAATTACTAAAAATAAAAGTGCTAAACGTTAGTACAAATTATAAAGTTTATAAATCAAGTATTTGCAAAGTTGAGATACGTTTCATTTCAGCGGATGCGAAAAGATTTAATTTTTAGGTTACGTTGCAACCACATTTTCGAATTACATCCAACATGGATTCAACCAAATTAGAAGATTTGGAGAATTTTACGGTTTTACAATTGCGCGAGGAGTTGAAAATAAGGTATTTAAGTACATCGGGAAATAAGTCTGAATTAATGGAACGATTACGAAAAGATAACATTTACAAAGAAGAAAACGGAATTCTTGAATATTACAAATCGGAACGAACAAAACGTATGTCAGATCAAATGGAATTACAGGAATTAAAATCGAAATTGGAAAAATTAAATAATGATGAAAGTTCGGACGGATCGGAAAGTGAGGTAACAATAAATCCGAATCCAGGTATGTCAGCTACATCCAATAATTTTGATCAAATATTAGCTCAGTTATCAAAGACGCAGTCAGATTTAGTTCAGTATATTGCTAGCTCGAAATGTCAGCCAACATTTCAAGTTTTTTCAACATCGGACACAAGTCAAGCTATTCCACTTTTTGGGGGAAATAAAACAGAAAACGTAAAAGAATGGATTAATCAAGTAGAGAGAATATCAAAATTAGCAAATTGGTCAGAAAATTTAACTTTAGTGAACGCATCAATGAGACTAAGGGGTCAGGCAAAAGATTGGCAAAAAGCAATAGGAAAAAACTCTGAAAACTGGCAAGAATGGAAAGTAAAAGTCGTGGAGAGATTTTGCACCAAAATGACATTTGCTGAATTTATAACTTATCAATCTAAAAGAACGCTTCGACCTACAGAAACCATAACGGAATACATTTACAATAAAAATGCTATATTTGAAAAATCACCTACAAATATTTCAGATGCAGACAAAGTGTCACTTATTTTAGAAGGTATCAGCGATCATCGATGGGCAGTACCGTTAGTAACCCATTGTTGTAAAAATGTGGAGTCGTTATTACAACATGCTACAGGATTGGATAACATTCGAAAAGTACAACCACGAGAAAAGTATAATACAAAATTCGACGTAAGTACATCAAAAACTTCAGAAAAAAGTAACAACACCGTAGAATATCAGAAAAATAATAGATTTATACCGAGATTTAACCCAGAAACAGAAAAAGAAGAAGATCAAATATGTTATCGTTGTAAAAATAAAGGTCACATCTCTTATAATTGCAAAGCATCACAGTCTTCAAATTCTAAGCCTAATTATAGAACAGATTATAGGAAACAAAGTGAGAACTCCAACAAACATGAAAACACTTCTAGTTTCACAGTAGATAATGAAAATAAAAACAAAAAACAGATAAATTGTGTTCAAGAAAACATACCTAATGTAACACTAATACCTGTCACAATAAATAATAATATAAATATAGAAGCACTTCCAGATTCAGGATCAGTTATTACAATCATAGATAAAAATGTTTTACCTCAAGACACACAGGTCTACCCATGGCAAAAAGGCGATTACAAAGCTGTTGGTAACATAATAACACCAATTGGATGGATTTCGGCGAGAATAAAGGTAGGAAATATAGATTATGTTATGCCACAAATTGCTATATGTGAAAACTTACCTATACCGATGATACTAGGAAAGGATTGGCAACTTGCTGTGTATGCACGTATCATACATGAGCCTGATGGTAAAATATGTATAATAACACCCACACATACAGAATATTTTCCGGCTATTACTAGAGAAGATAGTTCAGTGTCATGTTGCATGAAAAATAACACAGATAACAGTGCATTATTAAGTGAAGAAAATAAAACTAAAGTTATGAAAATTGTAGAAGAATATGATGATATTTTTAAAAATGATGAAAATGATATAGGAAAATTTCCAGACTTTCAGTTTGAAATTAAATTAAAACATGATAAACCCATTAGTTGTAAACCTTATAGATTACCAGAACCAGAAAGATTATTTTTGAAGAAAACAATTGAAAAATGGATGGAACAAAAAGTATGTAGATTATCAAGTTCACCCTATGCAGCACCAATGTTTGTAATACAACAACCATTTCATGAAACAACACCGTATAGACCTATAGTAGATTACTCAAAAACAATTAAACCTATAACAGTAATAGATGTACAACCAATAGAAAGAATGGATGATATAATAAACACAATAAAACAATTCAAAATAAAATTTAAACTAGATATTTATCATGCTTATCATAATATTTGTATAAAAGAAGAAGATATATACAAAACAGCTGTTATTACTCAAGATTATCACATAGAATTCATGCGAGTTATGTTTGGATTAGTTGGAGGACCATCAATTATGTCTAAAGTTATAAGAAATACATATGGAAACTTATATAAAGAAGGAGTGAGGTTATATTTTGATGATATATCAGGAGGAGCAAATAATATTTCAAGTTTCATGAACATTTTAAGAAAAGTATTTCAAGTTACAAGAGAAAAAAATTTAAAACTTAATAAAGAAAAATGTATTTTTATAGATTTGGAAATCCCATTGTTTGGCAAGATCGTTGGCTTTAAAGAAGAACGTTTAGATCAAAAACGTACAGCCGCCGTAGAACACTACAAAACATTAAAAACCGTTACAGAGGTTAGATCATTTTTAGGTTTTACAGGAACGTTCAGAAAATATATACAAAACTATGCTATAATAGCTAAACCGTTGCAAGAACTATTAAAGAAAAATAAACAAGAAAATATCACAGAAAGAATAAATAAGAAAAAGGATACAATAGAACTCAGCGAAGAACAACAAAATTCATTTTTGAAATTAAAGAAAATAATTACAAATACACCCATTTTATCTAATTTTCAGCAAGAAGCTGAAACAATAGTTGAAACAGACAGCAGTTACCAAGGGATCGGTGCATGTTTATTGCAAATCCAAGAAGGGGAGAAAAAGGTGATTGAATATGCAAGTAGATGCTTGAAAGATGCAGAAACCAGATATCACATAAACGAGCTCGAAGTAACGGCAGTACATTGGGCTATTGTTAGTAAATTTCGAATATATTTACTAGGCACAAAGTTTACATTAATAACAGACAGTTATTCCACAGCGTATATAATTAATAAGGCAAAAATGAACAGAAAATTCGCAAGATACGTTGTCGATTTAGCACCATTTCAGTTTACACCAGTTCACCGGCCAGGAAAACAAAATGTTATAGCAGATCATCTTTCAAGATATCCATTGAATGACATTTGTATGATGATTGTTAGCAGCAACTCAGAGAAATTGATATTAGCACAAAGTAAGGACCCATTTATCAAGCAAATTATGTCAAAATTACAGAAAGAGCCAGTAACACAACATTTAAAACAAATTCAAGAAACTTTTACATTATCAGAGGGCATTTTGTTACATGTTAATAAGAAACAGTTATTTAATCAAGAAAAAATTGTAGTTCCACAGAGTTTACGTTCAAAAATAATTAAGATTGCACATGATGAGAACGGTCACAGCGATGCTGACAGCACAATAAATAAAATTAAAATATAATATTGGTGGAAAACTTTGCGTAAAGATGTGAAAGCATATACTTCGGCATGTATAATTTGTGCAAAAACAAATAGAAGAACAAAATTAGTATACGGAGAATTAGGACAACGACCAATACCACAGACGCCGATGCAAATAGTTTCATCAGATCATATAGTAGCATTGCCACAGACAGTTTCAGGAAATGTGTATATATTTGTACACATAGATCACGCTACAAGATACATTTTTGCGAAGCCAACATGTTCATTATCAGCACAGAGTGTAATAGATACCATAGAAAACGATATTATTTATGTATACGGCCCACCATTAACTTATATATCAGATAGTGCACCATGTTTCACAAGTCAGTCAACACAAAAATTTTTTTCAAAGTACGGTATTGAGCACATACCTACAACTCCATACACACCACAGAGTAATGGACTCGTAGAAAGAGCAAATGCAACGATTATATCAACTTTAACTAAATTTGCAATGGAAAATGCACATGAATGGGACAAGTTATTGCCAAAAGCAGTTTTATCAATAAATATAACAAAACAGAAGACTACAGGATTTTCACCATTTTATTTAATGTTTGGGTATGAACCAAGAATCCCACCACAAGAAATACACTTTGGTACAATTTTTGAAGATCTAGAAAGAAATCATCAATTAGAATACTTATCAGAAGCAAGAAAATTAGCACAAAAAAATATAATAAATGTACATGAATATAATAAGAAGAAATTCGATTTAAGAAAATTGCAAAATAACTTTAAACAAGGAGATTATGTACTTTATGAATGGATAAAACCAACAGACAATAAAGTAACACCAAGATTTAAAGGTCCATACAAAATTATAAGAAAAATAGGTTCTGTTTGCTATGAAATACAAGATGTAAACCAGCCATCAAGAAACAAAATTGTACACGTTCAATTTTTGAAATTAATGTCTCCACCTCATAATTTAGATTCAATTACAGATATTTCAGATGACATTTATGAGAACCACAATGAAGAAAACCTAAAGGATACCCAAGGAGATGACAACCCAAATGAAACCCAAGGAAATAACAACCCAAATGAAACCCATGGACACGACAACAACCAGGATAAAGACAATTACATAACAAGGAGAGGACGTATCGTGAGAAAACCAAAATATTATTGATTTAATTAAGTAAATTAAGTTTCAAATAGAAAGTTAAGGATTAAAATAAAACAACTCAAAAATTTTTCGTAAATAAACATTTAATGTGTATGTAGTCAGTTAAATTTTAACATAGAAAAATAAAAATTTTGTATAACTTCTATACAGTTCAAAAAGTAAAATTTAAGTATAGTAAAATTTTGTATAACTTCTAATCAGTTCAGAAAAAAAAGTAAAATTTTTAGTTACAGTCATGTATGTATAATAGAATAAGTACATAGATCAACAGATAAGTTTCTAATAAAAAGTTGTTATGGCATGTATATAATAACAGTTCAAGAACTTATTTTAATATGTATTTAAGATGAGTAAAATTTAAAAGTAAGCTAGTACGCTGAAATAATTGTTTAGTAAGCAATAAATTGTATGTTAGTAAAAAGTATAAGAGCATGTAAGGTGTATGAATGTGAAATCAAAAAAATTGTAATTTAATTTAAATTTTATTAATTTCAGAGGGCATGTAAGGTAAATGTGTTAGAATGAGACGAATGAACGAGCGAGGTAGTGAGAGCGAGTAGGAAGTGTCAGGTGTGAACTCAGGTGTGAAGTGTGAAATAAAGAGATGTCAAGGCGATGGTCGTTTCAATAGTTCAACCTTACATTTCGGCCTATCCACTAGCTCCCAAGTATCATTATCTTTAAATGATTTTAGTTCCTCTTTCATTGCACACTGCCACTGTTCTTTTTCAGGTCCACTCATTGCATCACTAAGAGAAATCTGATCACTCGACATTTCCACACACATGTTTGCATACCCATAATAGTCTGGTTTGCGTCGAACACGTTTTTCTGGTAGATTTACATCACACTGCCGACGAACAAGATCCCTAGCTTCTGGTGACAAAGACACTGTGTCAATATAACTGTCATCTGTGTCACTTGATGAATTGTCAGGAACATATGACTCGTCCTTCGAATTATCTTCATCTGATTTGCTGGGAGAAGCCTGTAAGGAAGCGGACACGCGCGCACCGCGTGCACGCCTCAACCCCCCCCGCACCGCCGACGCACACAGCGACACCGGCCGCATATCGCGACGCGGCGAAGCGCACACCGCTCCGGGGCTATAAATAGCGACGCCGCGCGCCGCCGGGCCGTTACTCGCCGACAGGTTCTCGCACCGTGCACACGCCCGTGTCACGTCCACTCGTTCCACCCGCCAGTGCCGCGGCGCGTGAACCTAGCGGCGCGGTAACCCTCCGCCTCCGTATCCGCACGCCCGCCATCCAAACCCGTCCCTCGCACACCGATCGCCGTCGCTACGTTGCTGGCTTATGAGTTGCGCATCAGCGCAGCACGTTGGGGCCCTACAGCCAGCGGCAGCCATCGGTGGCGCGAACTCCTGCATACCTGCCTCTTCCTGTCCCGGCCACCACAGCCACCGAAACAGTCGACACCACTAACCCACACCAACTCACCAAGGTAGCCGGCCCCTCTCGCTCCGGCTGTATTGGGGACAGGGCTACCGGAAACACCGACCAGCCCCTCTCGCTCCGGCTGTATTGGGGATAGGCCGACATTCGCCAACTCACACCCGGCCGCTCGCTTCCCGTCCTAGCCCTATCCAGCCCTCGGCCACCGACCACCGCCCGCCCGCTGGCACCGCGCCTGCCGACGGCCGACCCCGCCCGGCCACCGCCGCGCCTGCAGACCGCCGGCCCCGCCCGGCCATCGCCGCGACCGCCGGCCCCGTCCGGCCACCGCCGCGCCCGTCGACAGCCGGCCCCGCCCGGCCACCGCCGCGACCGCCGGCCGCCGGCCCTCCCCGGCCACCGCCGACCGCCGGCCCCGCCCGACTACCACCGGGACCGCCGACCGCCGATCCGCCCGGCGCGCCGCCGCGCCCGCGCACCGTGCCCGTAGGAACCGCGCCGGACCCGCCGCGACCCGCGTGACGCCCGCCGCCCGGGCCCTTAGTTCATAAGTGTTGTGAAGTAGGTAGTGTAAAGAACAGTGTTACCGCCCGCCGTCCGGGGCCCTTAGTTCATAAGTGTGGTATGTAAACCTAGAAGTGTAGCTAGGGCTGTGGATTATACGAATAAATGTGTATGTGTACTCCTGTTACTCCGCAACCGTTCGTTTCATTTTGGATAGGGACCGTCAGGGGACCCCATCTCCAGGAAACTTGTTGACTGCCCGCGAGCCAGGTTCGACCCCCGGCCCGCCGCATCACATTGGCGCCCAACGTTAAGAACTCACCAGGAGCCCAGGAAGAGCGGTTCCAAGAAGAAACAGGAAAAAAGAATACCGGCAAGAACCGCCTCATCCCGGCTCACTCCATCGCAAAGTCGCGCGAACGGCTTTGAGGTAACCAGCACTGCCCTCCCGCATGCCCCATGGGAACCGTACCGCAAAAGGAAAAACCGTAAGAAAAATCAAGAAACCGGCATAACAATAGAAAAACCGGAACAATAAAGGAAAACCGGTAAATTCATCAAAACAAATGTTTTCGTGGGTTTACAACAAAAAGAAACCAGAATTGATCGAAGAATCAATAAAACGAAACCTAGAAACAGAAGGGTTCACAGTGGAAGAATTAAGAAAAAACTTAGTAAAACATTTAAGAGAAGAGGCAGACCTCCAGTTCGAAGACGCAGGAAGCGAAAGTGATAGAAACTCCAAAACGACAAAACCGAAAATGTCGAAAACCGCGGACAGAACAATCCGAGAAACTGCCAAGTTAGTGTCACAGTGGAATATTAAGTACGATATAAAGGACAATGCAGTCGAGTTCCTGGAAAGAATAAATGAATTTTTAGAAGCAAATAATGTAAGTCCAGAAGATGTGTTAAAATTATTACCACAAATATTCTCTGGAAAAGCCCTAACGTGGTACAGGAACAATAATGATTGGAAGGCCTGGGACGACATCGAAGAAGCATTCAAACTTTTCTTTTTTCCAAGCAACTATACAACCAATTTAATGACAAAAATCATTTCGAACAGGCAATTCGAACAGCAAAGATTCACAGATTGCCTAAATCACATGCAGACATTGATGCGAAGGCATGGTGGATTTTCAGAAGCCGAAAAAGTGGAGAGAATATATGAAAATATGAATCCCGGATACAAACTGTATGTAAAAAGAAACGAATTCTCGACCATAAAGGAGCTCATACAACGAACCAACGAATACGAAAAAATCACAACAGAAAGGAAGAAAGAAGAAGAAAAGTATAAGCCCTATAAAGACAGAGAATACGATAAATCAACAACATACAGAAACCAAACAACATCGAGAGTCGGTAATACGAGCAAAGAAGAAAAATACATGAGAAATTACGACCGGACAACCTGTTGTTGGAGCTGTGGCAAACAGGGTCACTCCACGCGGGAGTGCAGGGGAAACAAGACGCTGTTTTGTAGTGTATGTGGAAAATTGGGAACTCTAAGCACGAAATGCTGCAAAAAACTGAGAAACGAATCGCAAACAATTGTACTTGTTTGCGATTCGTTTCTCAGTTTTTTGCAGCATTAAAAAAAAAAAAATTCCAGGTACAAAGTTCGAGCAAGGATAATAGAAAGTTCGTAGAAGTTACGATTAACGGAACACAACACACAGCACTGGTGGATACGGGGTCGAATAGTACGTACATAAATGGAAAAGTGGCGGAAAACCTAAGGTTGGTAAACAACAACAAATCAACGAAAAAAGTCATACTACGGACGGACGGCAGTGAAATCAAGTTAAATAAGACAGCACCAATCGACATAAAAATCGGAGATATATCCCTCAGACACGAAGTCAACATATTACCAACCGCATCACACGTTATCTTAGGCATGGACATACTTAGAAGACTGGGTTTGAAACTAGACTGGTCAATAAATAGCCACACAGAAAAAGAACAAGAGGCGAACTAACACAGAGCCGAAAAGGAAACAAACAATCAAGAAACGATGAACGAACGGGAAACAAAAATTCTACAGGAAACATTTAGAAGCGAGTTCGAAAAATGCGAAAGGAGTCAAAAAGGCAACTGCTGGATAGAACACAAGATAAAACTGAAACACACAGAGCCAATAAAACAGAAATATTACCCAAGAAACCCGAAACTACAAGGAATAATAAACGAACAGGTGGAGAATATGCTAAGAGACGGCGTAATAGAAAAATCGGACAGCCAGTACAGCTCACCGGTAGTACTCGTAAGGAAAGATAATGGCGAGTACAGATTTTGTATAGACTTCAGGAAGATAAATGAAATCACAGAGAAAGACGCATACCCATTACCGCAAATAGACGACACCTTGGAAAAGCTTAGCAAAGCGAGATACTTCTCAAAAATGGACCTGAAAAATAGATACTAGAATGTAAATTTATCGGAAGAGAGCAAACCGATAACAGCATTCACAGTACCGGGAAGAGGATTATACCAGTTTACTAAGATGCCCTTCGGATTACACTCAAGCGGAGCAACGTTCCAGAGACTACTAGATATGGTAATAACACCAGAACTACAGCCAAACGCATACGCATACCTGGACGACATAATTATTTGTAGCTCAAGCTTCACAGAACACATAGAACACCTAAAAGAGGTATTCAAACGAATACGCGAAGCAGGGCTGCAGATAAACAAGGCGAAGTGCGAATTCTGCAAACCAGAAATAGAATACCTGGGACACATAGTGACAAAGGAAGGAATCAAAATGAACGAAGGTAAAATAAAAGCCATAAAAGAACTAAGGGCACCAACAAGCGTGAAAGAAGTACGCCGCCTCATTGGAATGACGTCATGGTATAGAAAATTCATACAAAACTACTCGAAGATAATGGCACCGATCATAAAAACTACTGAAAAAAGACAATAATTTCACGTGGAATAAAGAGCAAGAGCAAGCATTCAAAGAAATCAAAGAGATGATAACGAAGGATCCAATCTTAACACGAGCAGACTTCAACAGACCGTTTACCCTACAAACAGACGCAAGCAACGTTGGTCTCGGGGCAATACTAAGCCAAGAATACGACCGAATCCACAAACCGGTCATGTACGCAAGCAGAGCCCTAACACCAGCCGAGATAAGATATACCACGTCGGAAAAGGAATGTTTAGCCGTGATATGGGGAGTACGGAAAATGAGACCATTCTTGGAAGGATACCACTTCACAATAATAACAGACCACCAAGCACTAAGATGGCTAAACAACCTGAAGGACCCCACAGGGAGACTAGCGCGATGGGCACTGGAGCTACAACAATACGACTTCGAAATCATACACAGGAGCGGAGAACAAAACCAATTAGCCGACGAATTGTCAAGGAACCCAGTATACACAACAAAAAGCGAGAAACAAGATTGGTACAACAAAAAATTGGAACAAACGGAAACGCAGCCATCCAACAATACAGACTATTGTATAAGAGATGGGAAACTGTATAGAAAGATCGAAAACAACGCCTACGGAACAAAACTATATCCAAACTCCCAGTGGAAGCTATGTGTAACCGAAACTGAAAAAGAAACTATATTCAAAGAGAACCACGACGCACCAATTGCCGGACATCTCGGAACGAACAAAACGCTAAATCGCATAGCACAACGCTACTACTGGCCAGGAATGCACCGAGACATACTACGTACGTCACCAGATGCGCAACATGCCAAAAACACAAACCAGCACAAACGAAAACACCGGGCCTAATGCGGATGGACAACGCCGAGGAACCCTGGCAAATAGTAACGACAGACCTAATAGGCCCGCTACCACGATCAACGAACGGGTACAAATGGCTTATAGTATACCACGACAAATTCACAAAATGGACGGAAATCAAGCCACTGAGAACCGCAACAAGTAACTCAATAATAAAAACACTAAAAGAATGCATAATATTGCGCTACGGGTGCCCAAAAGTACTCCTCAGCGACAACGGAAGACAATTCATCAGCAAGGAGTTCAGAAACGAGTTAGAAAAGTACGTGATCGAACAACGTTTAACCCCCCCATATTCACCACAGTGCAACCCAACCGAACGAGTAAACAGAACAATAGAAAGCATGATCGCCACTTTCATAGACGGAAATCATAAGAAATGGGATCAGTATATACCGGAATTCAATTTCGCCATAAACACGGCAAGACAAGCGTCAACCAAATACTCCCCTGCATTCCTACTGTACGGAAGAGAACCACGCATACCAGGAGATAAAAACAATTTTCCAACACCGCAAGTACAATCAAGGAGCAAACTACAGGAAATCTACAACATTGTGAAGAAAAACCAAGACAACTCATCGGCCGAACAGAAAAAATACTCCGACGAAAAAAGAATACACTGGAAACCAAATCCGTCAGAATGGGTTTTAAAAAGGGATTTCCCACTCTCCGACGCAAGCAAGGGATTTATTTCAAAATTCGCACCGAAATTCTCAGGACCATACCAAGTGCTAGAAGAAATTTCACCAGTGATATTCAGACTCCAAGACCCACAGAACAAGAGGAAAAAAATTACGGCACACGTGAAGGACATAAAACCATACAAACATGAAATAGGACCCCACCAGGCAGAATGAAAACATTTAGTATAGCCGCAACCTCCATTCTACGGGAACAAGAAAGGGACCCTAGAAACCAGGACAGCGTAAACATACCTTAAGCCTTAAGAAATGAAAACGGGAGGTAGTTGCAAAAAGGCATACCCACAAGGAAAATTATAACGGAGGATTAATTCATATAAATAAGGGAAAAACGATAACGGAATGCATTACAAGCGAAAGCACGAAACCGGCACCGTCTCCAAATCGAACAGGGAAGATGAACCCGGAAAACAAAACGAGAGTAAACCCGCCAGCGCAGGGATTACGCATCTGGGCGGGACAAAGCGCGCCACCACCGGGAATCAGCTTGATTGGGGAAGGTCGGGTACGAGACTTCCTAATCTTGAGCGGGGGAGAGCTCTGCCGGTGGGAGGAGCCACCACAAAAACCCACAACCAACCACGCGAAACAGCAAACGGGCGCAGAGGAGGGCGACTGGAATATGGTGAGCCTGGAGATTGAGGAGGACCCAACAGACGAGATGGACGACGAGACCTACCTCGCGGTGCTAAACGACGTGCGCGCTAGCATCGCAGGAGGTCCACGCAAACGGAAAAACCCAGACCGGGATGGGAGCAGGAGGAGAAGGGAGCGACTTAAGAAAGCGCAAGCTCGGAAAAACACCAGCGACCCAGCATAGCGAACGGCGGCGGCGGAGATTCTTTAGAGTTTTTTTTTTGTGTTGTATATTAATTATTATTAAAAGCAGTATTAGTAGTATAGATATATATATATTTTGTTTTTCCTGGTTCACCAAGGGTACGAATACCGTATTATGTTCGCATTAGTAAGTACGTTTCTTTTCTTTTCTGGGCAGGGCACCCCTATTGTTTTTTTTGTTTACTTTCGGTTTATCAACGGCAGAAGAACCGGTTTTATATTTTTTTTTGTTTTTGTTTTTTCTAGTGGTGGTAAAGAGATAAAGTAAAAACATGTACAATTTAACCAAGTAGGACTGTATTCCATTCGGATTTCCTGCCGATAGTACATTAAACAGTTAGGTAGTAAGAAATAACTAAATAAAGCAGGTATATAGGATAAGATGTATAGCAGTAACATAACGATATTACTTACGGAGTCCCTCAGGGAAATGTACTGGGTCCGACATTGTTCTTAATCTACATTAACAATCTCTGTAATATGGAAATCGAAAATGGACACATATACTCTTATGCAGACGATACCGCAGTCGTTTTTACAGGTAATACTTGGGAAACTGTACGGTTATCTGCGGAGAAGGGACTTACTGAAATCGCTGGTTGGTTAAATTCAAACTTGCTTACTTTGAATCTCACGAAGACAAATTATATTTGTTTTACAAAATATAATCAAACCCAACCAAAGTCTGACTTTCAGTTAAAAATTCATAAATGTAACACAATTAATCCTAAATGTTCATGTATGTCTATCACAAAAGTATCTAACACTAAGTACCTGGGCGTAATAGTTGATCAACGCTTATCCTGGTATTTACACATAGAAACTACTGTTAGTAGAATCAGGAAGCTGATTTGGATCTTTAAGACAAGACATATTGCAACAAAAAGCTTTTAAATCAGATATATATTTCACTGGCACAATCGGTTCTAGTATACTGTATACCCATATGGGGTAATGCCACTAAAATAAAATTTTTGGAACTGGAAAGAGCACAGAGATCGCTGCTGAAGGTGATGTATTTGAAGCCGCTTAGGTTTTCCACCGATAACTTATATTCGCTATGTGACCTGCTCACTGTTAGAAAATTGTATACTTTGCACACGGTGCTCAGACTTCATAAATCCCTCCCTTTATTTTAAATGTATAAAACTGTCTCTTATTCTTAGGTAATAAGGTTAATTGAACTAAGAGGATACCTACTGTTTAAAATATAATTGTAATTAGCTATAGAAGAGCGGGGTCTCCTAACACAGGTATTGTTGTACTTAAAAGGAGACCCCAGTCATGTTCTAGTTTACTTTAAAGTTACCTATTGAATAAACTTATTTAAACTTATTTAAACATATTTTGTATCAACCAGCAAGGAATAATATTAGGTAGCCAGGACATAATTTTTCAATAAGTAGCAGTAACCTTAGCTTAAGGTAGAATAGGATACATTTTCACCGGATTTGCAATGGATTTAGATTCCGATACGAGTAAAGAAACTCAGAAGGTCACGCGGGTCCGAGGTTTACGGCTCTCAAGTTTGATTTTTTTTTTGTTTTTTTTTGTATTTCTTTTAAATTTTTTCCGTAGGACGGTGATTTTTACCCTGGTCAAAATCTTCTTCCGGAGGGGGGGAGTGTAAGGAAGCGGACACGCGCGCACCGCGTGCACGCCTCAACCCCCCCCGCACCGCCGACGCACACAGCGACACCGGCTGCATATCGCGACGCGGCGAAGCGCACACCGCTCCGGGGCTATAAATAGCGACGCCGCGCGCCGCCGGGCCGTTACTCCACAGACGAATAAGAGAACATACGTTACTCGCCGACAGGTTCTCGCACCGTGCACACGCCCGTGTCACGTCCACTCGTTCCACCCGCCAGTGCCGCGGCGCGTGAACCTAGCGGCGCGGTAACCCTCCGCCTCCGTATCCGCACGTCCGCCATCCAAACCCGTCCCTCGCACACCGATCGCCGTCGCTACGTTGGCTTATGAGTTGCGCATCAGCGCAGCACGTTGGGGCCCTACAGCCAGCGGCAGCCATCGGTGGCGCGAACTCCTGCATACCTGCCTCTTCCTGTCCCGGCCACCACAGCCACCGAAACACTCGACTCGAACACCACTAACCCACACCAACTCACCAAGGTAGCCGGCCCCTCTCGCTCCGGCTGTATTGGGGATAGGCTACCAAATAACCCGTAGCACACCGACAGACTCTCCGGGACGCTCGGCCCCTCTCGCTCCGGCTGTATTGGGGACAGGGCTACCGGAAACACCGACCGGCCCCTCTCGCTCCGGCTGTATTGGGGATAGGCCGACATTCGCCAACTCACACCCGGCCGCTCGCTTCCCGTCCTAGCCCTATCCAGCCCTCGGCCACCGACCACCGCCCGCCCGCTGGCACCGCGCCTGCCGACGGCCGACCCCGCCCGGCCACCGCCGCGCCTGCAGACCGCCGGCCCCGCCCGGCCATCGCCGCGACCGCCGGCCCCGTCCGGCCACCGCCGCGCCCGTCGACAGCCGGCCCCGCCCGGCCACCGCCGCGACCTCCGGCCGCCGGCCCTCCCCGGCCACCGCCGACCGCCGGCCCCGCCCGACTACCACCGGGACCGCCGACCGCCGATCCGCCCGGCGCGCCGCCGCGCCCGCGCACCGTGCCCGTAGGAACCGCGCCGGACCCGCCGCGACCCGCGTGACGCCCGCCGCCCGGGCCCTTAGTTCATAAGTGTTGTGAAGTAGGTAGTGTAAAGAACAGTGTTACCGCCCGCCGTCCGGGGCCCTTAGTTCATAAGTGTGGTATGTAAACCTAGAAGTGTAGCTAGGGCTGTGGATTATACGAATAAATGTGTATGTGTACTCCTGTAACTCCGCAACCGTTCGTTTCATTTTGGATAGGGACCGTCAGGGGACCCCATCTCCAGGAAACTTGTTGACTGCCCGCGGGCCAGGTTCGACCCCCGGCCCGCCGCATCACAAGCCACATCAGCTGATGTGTCAAGTTGATTCTTCTCTTCAATTACAATAGATGTCGCTGATCTGTCATCTATTTTTTCCATGACAACGACATCTCTGGCTACAATGACATTATGCGAGATAGGATCATATAAGCGATAACCCTTAACATTCTCTGAGTATCCAACAAGGTACATTTTGCTTGCCTTTTTATCCCATTTTCTTTGTTTTTCCTTTGGGATATGGACTATTACCTGGCTGCCAAAAATCCTTAATTGACTTAAATTCGGCTTTCTGCCTGTCCATATTTCATAGGGAGTAGTATTCCGATCTAAACCTGCTGCTGGTGATCGGTTTTTCAAGTACACAGCTGTATTGACAGCTTCTGCCCAAAGAAATTTTTCAAATTGAGCATCATAAAGGAGACAACGAGCCTTTTCCACTAATGATCTATTATATCTCTCACATAAACCATTTTGCTCTGGTGTATAACTGTTTGTTTTTTGATGAACTATACCACATTGCTTTAAATAATTTGTCATTTCTGCCGAACAAAACTCTCCACCATTGTCTGATCTTAGTATTTTGATTTTCCTTGACTATTGGTTCTCAACTAACTGTTTGTATTGTTTGAGATATGTTAATGTTTCATTTTTAGATCGCAGGAAATATACAGTGCACATTCTGCTAAAGTCGTCCACAAATAACATAAAGTATCTAGCTTTTCCAAGAGATACATTCTCCATTGGTCCGCACAAGTCTGTGTGAACTAGCTCCAGGACCTCCTGACTTCTGGTAGCACTGTGAGGAAATGGCAGTCTTGTTTGCTTACCTTCGCAACAAACTATGCAACTGGCCTTACTAGTATCATACTTTTCTTCAAAACATACACCATCAGCTGCTCCATTTTTCAATGTGTTCAAATCATTGGCATTTATATGGCCTAGCCGCCTATGCCAAGTCGTGCCTGAAATTTTTACCGCTGCTTTCTGAGTTTCTCAGCCTTCACAACATTCAATTTGTATACACCGTTTTCTAGGATTGCCTCACCAATGCATTCATTGCATGAGTTGTATATTAAACATCCATGTTCATTGAACATCACTTTGTTCCCGCTTGCAATTATTCTACTTACAGATAATAAGTTTGTGGTGAGACTAGGCACACACAAAACGTTCTTTATATCTATTTTAAACTCTTTATGACCGACACACGTCATAATCTGCAGATCTCCTGAGCATAAAATTTCCGCGACTGTTTGATTTGCAACAATAATCTTCTTAGTCTTCGGTTGATAACAGACACTAGACAACAAGTTTACATTCGAGACCATGTGTGTGCTTGCACCGGAGTCTAAGTGCCAGTCCGATTGACTGAATTCCTTCGTAAGAAAAACTGCACTAAATGCATTTGTCTTCGTATTCTCTGTAAACGGACATTGATTCTTAAAATGCCCAATCTGTTTACATTTATAACAACGAATTATTTTCTTCCGCGCCATATTATTTCCACTAACATTGACAGGTGAACTACTCGTTCCGTTCATTCCGGTCGTTCCGCCGGCGCCATGTTGCGTTTGCGTTTTGTTGTTGCATCCGCCACTAGTGCTGCCAACATTACGCCCGTGGAAATTCTTGGCGACAAATGCACCTTCCGACTTAACCTCAAAATCTGCACTCATGTCCAGTAACTTCGTTTTAATTGCATCCGCATTGATGTTCATACCGGAATGTTCTATTGCCATTATCATTGGCCCGAATTTTTCCGGTAATCCTGCTAACATAAGCGACCCAATCCACTGGTCATTTATCTCAAAACCAGTACCAATCAGTTTCTGTGCTGTTTCGGTGAGCTGGCTGACATAGCTGGTCATCGACTCGCAGTTTTCTAGGCGTATATTAATAAGATTTCTGAGCAAACTAATTTTTCTTGAATATCCTGAATCGTCGAACATGTTTTTCAACGTCTTCCATAAGTCGTATGTTGTAGTCGACTTCCTGATATGCACATAAAGAGAACCGTCGATAGTCAATATTAGTTTTGCTCTCGCCTTTAAATCGTCTGATTTCTCAGCCTGAGTAGCTGTGGACGACAAAGGAACCTTAATGGCGTCCGCCATTCCTTCCAACACGAGCACGTTTTCCGCCGCGAAACACCAATCGTCGTAATTTTCACGACCTTTTAATTTCGGGACGTTGGCTAAGTAATTTGTCGACATTTTTATTATCACGCGCACTGAGATTACCACCTTTAATGATTTTAATTAGCGGGACTGGGCCCATAACCTATTAAAACGCAGAGTAGTCTTGAAATCAACTGAACTTTATTTCACCACAGACAGAGGACAAGAAATTCCTGGTACATAAAGTAAACGGTAGGTGGCGCTAGTGAGATTATTAGATTAGAGATTATTTTGTTATCAAACTAAATAATTGGGTATTCTCCAAGGTATGAATATCAAAATTCTAATTAGTCTAAAAATAATAGACACGTATTTTTTGCTTTTTCAATTTAATGAAAATGAACATAGATAAAGCGCATTAAAGTTTAGGGTGGGGGGCTCGTGACGTCAATATTCATTATAAGCGCCATACAAACCGCACCGAATTGTGACGTCACGCGAAATTTCCACTCAATGTATCTCTGTTATTTTTTGAGTACGTAAAAAAAGAAAAAATACGTGTCCAATATTTTTTACTAATCTACATGACGGACTAAAAAAAATTTTTTGTCAAGTAGCCAATTGGGTTAGAAATTAACTTATTAAGATTTATCCCCCTAATATCCAACTCTAATAATATTATATCCCACAAAAAACAGTTTCACTGTAAAATGTCGCACCAAGTACACGTCCAACTATTGTAACAGATGTTATTAATTGGCTACTTGACAAAAAATTTTTTTTTAGTCCGTCGTGTAGATTAGTAAAAAATATTGGACACGTATTTTTTCTTTTTTTACGTACTTGACTTTACTACGTATTGAGTTGAAATTTCGCGTGACGTCACAATTCTGTGCGGTTTGTATGGCGCTTATAATGAATATTGACGTCACGAGCCCCCCACCCTAAACTTTAATGCGCTTTATCTATGTTCATTTTCGTTAAATTGAAAAAGCAAAAAATACGTGTCTATTATTTTTTTATTTTCTAACTGACGGACTAATTAGAATTTTGATATTCATACCTTGGAGAATACCCAATTCAACATCCAAATCAAGAATTTGAGGAAATAGAAATTAAAGTTCTAAAAAATAAAATAAATATAAAAAATATTTTATTTGAATTATAATATGAAAAAATTATAACATAAATATTTAATATTTTTAATTAAATTTTTAATTTAATACATGTATATTTCATACTATATAATATTATATTAAAATTATATTTTAGTATAGGAAGCACAATAATTTTTGATACTATTAGATATAGTTTGATTCTATAAAATATAATAAAGGTAAAAATTTACATTATTTATACTATCAGAATAATCCTTTTATCAGGCACTTTATTTTTTAAAAAAGGTATTTCCTTTATATTTGAGGTATGAACCCAAAAGCTTTATTTAGCTTATTTTTAACTTTATTTTATACACATAAAAATAAATATAGATTTATTCTTATGTATATTATATATATATATGTATATACATGCATATTAAATATTTATATAATTATTAAATTTTATTAATTAATTAAATATATTAATATATATGTCGGAGAATAACCATTTACTTAGTTATTTTATAATTACTGATGCTAATTACTGATCTTGTGGACGTTATCGGGGTTCAATGCAAGCACAAATCAAGATATTCACTGTATATTATTGTTTTATTTATTTAACACAACAATCTAATAATTTACTATGATATTAATTATTAACAAAACATTATTAAAGAATTTATATCCGAGCAGCAGGTTCGCGACACAGATCTAACTTAGCCCAACGCAACGTAATTCCCACAATAATGATCCTCCTCGATCTCACACCATCCTTCTTATAGTAACCCCTCTCCGGGCAACGTTAAGATCGCGCCTCGACCCTGCTCTAGGCTAGTCCTCTGCTCTCATTGGATATTTAAATGACGTGATACTGTAAATACAATCTCTGATTGGACGTGTATGACGTGTTACTAAATACAATACAATGATTGTTAGAAAATAATAAGATTTACATAATGGCAAAGTACTTTTGGTTATAAAATAAACAATCAACTCGTTTCAAACTACTTCCTCCGACACGGCCATTCTGACGCCTCACACGTCCTCGTGTGATGTTGTTTGACGAACAGTCACAGGCATCATCGTCATCTGTGAAAACAAAAACTAATTGGGTAACATAGTTCGGCCACTCCTGACAAAAAAAAGGTGGTCGTTACAACTTCGGCGCAATAGTTTCATCTTTCATATAAATATTAAACACTGCCTCTGTACCATCTCTCAAGAGCTCAAACGGAACTATGGCTACATCATTCTATGCAAGAAAATTGCAGAATCCTTGCTAATTCCTTTTACGATAACATTCGAAATTGGGTATTTTCCCTCTCAATGGAAAATTTCTAAGGTTATTACGCTGTCATTCCTACAAGTCATAGACCATGTGCATTGTGCAATTCGGTTTTCGAGGATCCCATTAGACATCACAGCACCTGACTAGAGTGACTGAACAGATTTCCCACAATCTCAACCTAGGTAGCTCTACCGGAATGTTCCTATTAGACATTGAGAAGGCATTTGACACTGTGTGGCACGATGAGTTATTGCACAGGCTAGAAAATCCTTTTTAGTCTTGTAAAACTTATTCAGTCATATTTACAGGATCGCCTTTTTTTCAGTTAATGTCGGCACACATTCCTTAACCCTTTAGGGCCCTATCTTTTTCTCCTGTACATAAATGACATACCTAAACAACCTCATACACAACTCACACGTTTCGCAGACGACACAGCTTTATTTACATCATCTAAAGATATCGATCTTATTGTTCAACGTCTGCAATCAGTGGTCTCGAACCTATCGATTTTTCGGTATTTCTACTGATATGGGCTCTGTTCTACTGAAATATCGAAATATTACGATTTTTCTGCGATTTCAGAGTATACATGAGAATTCTCCAGATTTTCCTACCGATTTTATACTTTTAAGTTGGCAACTCCTTTCATTTATTTTTATATCGAAGCTTGTAAACAAATAACCACGTGGTTACCATTGAAAAAATAAACCAATAAAAGGTTTAGACAATATTGATCCAAAAAAAAATGTTAAAATTGGCAAAACTGCTTCGATAGTTCTTATGAGTAGGCTCTTTCCCATTCAAAGCATATGAGTAGGCTCTTTCCCATTTAGAGCAATGATTTCCAGGAAATTGATACAAAGTGGCGCATTTTAAGAAATTGTGAACAAATCAAAACATTTCCTGATGATGTAAAACTATTTTGGAATGAAGTAAGTTTACTAAAGCGTGGCGATGAAACTCAAATGTTTCCTTAGTTGTCTAATTTCATCTTTAATATTTTATCATTTCCCCATTCACGAATGCATATTTTCACATATAAATCTTTTGAAAACAAGACAGCGAAATAGGCTGTCTACTGAATCAATCACTGATCTATTACATGCAAAACGACTCTTTAATACAGCTAATTGTTATGATTTTTAAATTAATTCGAAGATGACCGCGGCTATGGTCAAAGAATATTGGTTTAAAAAAAAAAAATTATACTTAAGTATGATTGTCTTAAGTTGTCTGTAAGTTTTTTTTTTTTTTTTTTTTCAATAAATAAATGAATTTGATTGAATATTGTATTTAATTTTCAAATACCAATTTTGGGTACAAATACTTATATCGATTTTAGCTGGCAACTCTACCGATCTCGCTCTATGACGTTCGAGGTCACTGTCAGCAATTGTTCCTTGAATGATTGTATTCTTACTTAAAAAAAAAATGGAAACTAAAACTTAATACTGCAAAAACAGAGGAATGCGTTTGTAACCCAAATTGCAACTTAAAACCGATAGATTACTCATTCCATGGAAGACAAACGTCAAAGGTACCTTGATCTCTTGATCTCATTATGGACAGCAAACTTATTGGAATAACCTCCCTGACATTCTACGCCTAAGAGGTATTAGAACAATCAACGCATTGAGTTCTGTACTTAACAGATGTGCCAACCTTTTTTCTGCCACGAAATTAAAAATCTACTCAACACTTGTCCGGCCGCATATTAAACTACTAGTAGTACCTATATAACAAAGCTTTAAAAAAAATTGCTTACAACACTCCGTTTGGAACCAACTTACATTCAACATAATTCTATTAAATTTCCACTAATCAAAGATTTTATTTTAAAACTATCGCACAAATTTTTAAAACTCACATCACTTAAACCCTCTAGTCTTCGCGCTTGGTCGTATTATTAAATAATTTACCGTGTAAAAATAAATATCATCAATATCGTCTTCCACATCACTATTTCTTTGACGAATTTCAATAACATTGGATTTTTAATGTATGGTCGGTAACCTATAATACCGTGTCAATGTATCGACGTATGATTATTAATATACTTGCTACACACTATTCACTTTTTAACCGACTTCCCAAAAAGGAGGAGGTTCTCAATTTGACGCATATGTTTTTAGCTACTAAAAACAGAAATTGGACATGGGTTTATTTATTTATTTTTTATTTATTTATTTATTTATTTCAAAAACCACATAATCCTTACAGGCTAACCTAATGCGATTATATGACTACCTACTTTGAGTATTTGGCTTACAAGTTAACACACACAAAGTTATTTTTGTGAATTCATTCAGAGAACAGGTAAGTATGTCTACTGTCTCTGCCACCTCATTGAGCGTGCGCAGGGCGCGCGTGAGCGGCGCTTTGCCGAGTAAATTGGTGCGCGCTGCGGGCACGGCCAGCAGCCGCGGCCGCCGCCTCCGCCCCACGTACCCGTCCGGCACGCACAGGCTCACACTCTGCAATAGTTCCGGGTTCGATACCTTGCCACGTAACAGCTTCATAACATACGTCGCAAGCGCCAGGTCCCTTCGCACCTCCAATTTGTTGTACCCCACCATGCCCAAAACGAACAGTGTGGGGTACATCATAGGATATAAGGGATACACCCCATAAAGTCGGTGATACAGGTATCTGGTGAATTTGTTCTGTATGCGCTCCAGCATGAGATTGTATTTAGTTTCATGTGGTGCCCATACCACCGCATTACACTCCAACTGACTTCGCACCAGGGCGTTATAAATTGTTTTGATTGCTGCAATGCTTGTAAATCCATGCGCTCGTCGAAGTATGAAGCCTAAACTTCGATAAGCATTTTTACAGACACTCGTGATGTGATTACGAAATGACAGGCTCGTGTTAATATGCACTCCTAGATCGCGCACCGTCTCCACGTGGCTAATCGATGCTCCGTCCAACGTGTAGTTATATCGAATGGGTCTCTGAGCACGGCTGAAACTTATGGTCGAACATTTTTCGATGTTGAACTGAAGCTTATACTTCTTACTCCACTCGACAACCCTGTCAATGTCTCTCTGCAGGCGACCACAGTCATGTACATCGTTAACTGCCAATAATAATTTCAGATCATCCGCAAATAACAGGCAAGTGGCATCCCTGACGACATCAGGTAGGTCGTTTATCATTATTACGAACTCCAGGGGACCTAAATTACTTCCTTGACTGACCCCGGACCAGGTTCCGTACAGGTCAGATTCGTACCCGCAAAAGTCCACATACTGTTGTCTATCCGTCATGTAACCCGCAAAAATTTTTAGTAATTTAGGAGTACAGCCGATTGCCGCCAATTTCGCTAATAGTATGTCGTTATCAACTAAATCGAACGCTTTTTTGAAGTCAAAATATGCAGCATCGACCTGCACTCCGGCGTCTACTTGCGGAATTACATACGACATACAGTTGAGGAGATTGCTTGTCGTACTACGACCTGGCCGGAACCCGTGCTGAGCGTCGGATAACTGAGCGGAAACTTGCTCATATATAGACCTCTGAAAGATAGACTCAAAAACCTTTGCAATGGTCGACAGGATGGCCACCGGCCTGTAACCACTTACGTCTGACCCCGCCCCCCCCTTCGGCACCGGGACTACTCGAGTCACTTTCCAACGCTCAGGGAAATATGATGAGTCAATACATAAGTTGTAAATGTGCAACAGCGGTTTCACCAAGATACTGCGGCAATCTCTTACAACAAAAGCTGGAATACCGTCAGGGCCGGCGGATTGTCTCGGTTTAAGCCGCACTAGCGCCTGGAGGACATGTTCCTCCTGCAGACTGTCGACTGAGACGTACGCGCCGCTCACGCCACTCGCTGCCATCGCTGCTTCTATATCGAGGCGGGGCCGTTCCTTACTGTACACCGATTGAAAGAACTGCCCTAATTCTTGAGCACATTGGGAGTCACTCAAAATATTGCCTTCTTTCGTAATTTTTTTACGATTAACTGTACCCTGTTTAGACCTCACATATTGCCAGAATACCTTAGGATCTCTTGTAATGTGTCGCTGAACCCGCGCCTGGTGCTGCTCATGTGCCTCTGCGATCATCGTTTTTACCTTTGCCCTGCACCGAGCGAACACCTCGTAATCTGCCGGCCGATTGCTTATTTTGTATTGCTTATGAAGTCTCGCTTTTAATTTTATATTACGAATTATATCGCACGTATACCACTCAGGATAATCGTACCGACAATTTTCCTGTTTACCCCTTTTCAATGGTACGCAATTATTCATTACCGTATTTATTATATTATAAAAATATTCCACCGCTTCCTCTGGACTATGGAGACTATTTATCGGAGACCAGTCATGCTCCGCCAGCAGCAAGTAAAACAAAGGAAAATCAGCTTTTCTGAAATTCCATTTTGGCACCTTGTGGATATTAGTAAGCAAGGGGTCGTGGGCGGGGGCAGGCTCCGCGACACACGCGGGCGCCCGGCCCGGCAGCTGGACAGTGATGGCGAGCGGCGGGTGGTGCGCGTCCACCGGAACCAGCGCCTCGTCCGCGCCCGCCACACACACTCCCTCGCACACACACACCCAACGTGTCCAGTACTAAATCTAATTGACGACCATTGCAATTTGGAACCTCATTTCTCTGAATGAATTCACAATACGACACTAAATATTCAAAATCATTTTTAACGTTGTCATTACAAGAATACAAATTAAAATCCCCGATTACAATGACTTGTGCATATTTTACACATAATTGCTCTATTATCCTAAACAAAATCATATAATCATTTTCATTACTGCTAGGCGGTATATAAACAACACAACACAAAAACAGATATTTATTCCGCATGTGTACGGTAGCACAAACCAATTCGAACGAGCATTCGTCAACGATGACGTCACCCGGCAGCGGTACTCGTCGCAACTCGAATCGGTGTGTGGCCACTAGAAACGCGCCTCCTTGCTTACGGCCATCAGCGCGATCACACCGTAAGATACTGAATCCTGGCGGTACAATCTCGGCATCCTGTATAGATTTGTTACAACCCGTTTCTGTGACAGCAAATAAATCCGCGCTCGATGATTCTATATTAATATAAAACATTTCTAATTTTGTCCGGAGACCTCGGGTATTCTGGTAAAAAATTCTGATACTTTTACTCTCCACTGATTGGTTTATTTGTTGATCTCCGAAACCAAATCCATTCTGCGAACTCAGCGTTTATCGGCCACGCTTCCGGCTGATATAATTTCTCATAGGCTTTTTCAGATACACTAATTATAAACGAACTATAATCTCTTTCAGTTTTGTGTTTAATCTTGTCGATTTTTACATCGATTTCTGAGCCGCATATATTTTTCACGTGACCGGTCAAATTATCTAAGGATGTTTCCGGATGCAGTCGCCAAACGTGTAGGTGCTTCTTTCGTTCTGTGGCCTTTAATTCCATCATACTTGAATTTTGACCTACTCTAATATTCTTTGCCTGTATTTTCGCTTTCTTTTTTTGAATTTTGACCCAACCATCGTCATAACTTTCCAATTTACTATCTAATTTTGAACCATTCATAGACTGACTATCACTTGGCTGCGAAATGATATCGACATAAGGCATCACGTTAGTCGGTTTAGTGGCCCCACACTTTTTCTCCGCACGACGAATGACTGATTCTGTACTCAGTGTAGTGCATTCACTTTCCGGCCGAGTGGCGGTCGGGGCCGAGTTGCGCACCGCATTAGCGAATGTTTTTGGATTTATTGATGTTTTTATCAGATCGGTACTAGTTTGAGCATCCCTAGATGTGCTAATCGAGTGTTCAAGTTGTAGATTACGAAGACTCAGTGTTTCGGGTTGATTTTCCAGTGAATCTACCCTCCCAGTTTTTATTTCAATTAACTGCATACTTCGGCGTAATTCTTTTAATTCAGTTTTGGTGTTCTGATATACTTCTAGTAGTTGTTTTATTACATTAGTTTGGCAATCCATGCGAATCTTGACCTCCTCCCGGAATTCTCTAAACTCCGCCAGCAAATCTGCAATCTTAGATTCCTTTCGATCTCCATCTTCCATCATCATTTCTTGTTTGCTACTACTCCCGCGCTTAATGGTTATATTACTGCTGGCCCGAAATGCTCTCGCTGCATCTGCCGCTGCACGAACTGGGGTATTCGCGTCTTCGGGTATAGGTTTTGAACAAACGCATTCCGGACATACCCACTGACTTTTGCCTTCCGTGTTCATCATTTCAAAAACCGCGTTATCTATTCCTAGACACTTTATATCAAACGATTTCTTGCAATGAACAATGGAACAGTTCATGTGTGGTTCATCAGATATCGATGAACCACAAGCACTACAGTTTAGAGACATTTCGAAAGTCGTAAGTTGTAAGTATGCACGTAGGTACGTTACGTAAGTTAAAGTATCCACAACCCATATACTCCCAATGAATATGTTTCACATGTATAGTCATTTCTAATACACATACCCCTTTCATACTGTTATTTTAATTTATTTGTTACAACAGATGTACAATAACGTTCATCAAGGTTAAGCCTGGGAAATGGTTTAACTTCCTATCCAAGTTAAATAACATTTGTCAATTATTGTGTAATGAAGAGTTTTTAGAACAAACAAAAAAAAAATTAGCTTCATCGGGAATGTTTACTAGTTACACCTATCAAGTGCACGGTCTCATAAAATAAATGTTTACTAATATCAAGTACACACTTTCACGAAATACTAACAATACAATGCTTGAAGGAAAACAATAAATTACCTATTCAAAATTAAAATAACAAAGACTTTGATATACATTCTTTACGCATACTTAACACTGAGTAAGAAAAAGTTTTGACCCAATTAATGTCTGTAACTCAAGAGCTTGCGATAGCATGAGCCTCGAAACGTTATACTTGTTGACATAATATTACGGTTATGCTTGATAGATTTCCTAACAAAACAAAACAAAGAGTCAACTAATTCATTACTCATGAGAACAGAATTTTAGTAAATTCCATATTGTTATTTGGATCTCCTCATGTAAAGTGCCACCCCTCTGGTTACTACCTAAGGCCACCTCGCCTTTTCATCAAACTATAGCATCGTCATCTAAGGCCACCTCGCCTTCATAGACAATCCATCATTCATTCTTCATAGACATCATCTAAATGGCCACCTCGCCTCGCCTCGCTTAGACACCCAATAGCCACCACATCATTCAGGTAACCTACATACAGTGTATGTAGCTACCACGTTGTATATCACATATTTAAAACAGACATAGACACACACGACTGATATTTTAGTTATAAACCACGAAGTAGTCAATTTCGAACTTGGATGATACAATTAAAAAATGTTCAGTACTTTTTGTATAACAATATGGTTATATAATAAAAGAGCTTGAAATACGTATCAATATGAACCCCTGAGCCTTGTAGTTACGGAAATCGTCACTATTTGTGTTAGATTATGAGATTATTCACTGTCTTTATTAAGAAACGGCTGCATCAGTAGTCTCACTTACATTCTAGTTCAATCTTTGAAATATAATTAAAATCATAAATTTCGAATCTCTTTCTTCCTCACGAATAAAAGAAGATAAAATATTACATGTTAAACAAAAGAAGATTATTCAAGAATTCAACATTGATTCGATCACGCAGTAGGTAATTTTATTTTCTATGACTTCGACATACAACATCATTCTTTTCTAAGATATACAACGAAACTGTCCCTATCAATTTTGTCAAAACTTCAATCACAAATAATAAAATTATCAAATATTATTCATGTCTTATTTAGTTCCTGCCTCGGATTACAATAACTTACAACAATAATGAAGCAGCCAAAGTCTGCAGAACATCACCACCATCAAAAAGCATGTGACTGACTTTCTTTCAATAAAGGTTTAAACATAATTAGGCCAAAAAAAATCAGAATATAGATAAACAGACAGTTTTGTAGTCCAGTTTTTGTCTTCATATCATTAATCGACGTTAAATTTCGTAATACTATACTAATTAGATTGAACATTATAATATCCATCCACAGTAGGTATTCATCAATATTCATTGAATTATCAATAACAAAAACAGTTTTTTTGTTATCATTTGTTACGTAGCTTTTGAATCGATACTTAAACAGTGACCCTTTTTTTTTCTTCCATACTCTTACCCAACCCATACTTTACCCGACTGTAACGTATTAAGTGTTCTAACTACCATTAATAAGGACTAATATTGAGCATTTTTACTCTGGGAGGGCCATATTTATTTATTTTTTTATTTGGAATGAAATTGTTTCGGTTAACCTTAGTTCGTTTCCAATTTCGGTCTTGCAGCTAGAAATTTATCGTTTGATACCTGGGATAAAACTTTCAAATCACACAATATTTAAGATATTGTAGGTACTTCTTTAACAAGTTTAAATTAGATAGGTCTCTTTAATAAGGAGACAATCAGCACTAGAATCAAACCAAAATGAATACTGCTCACCAAATCGTGTGATCCGGGCACCGATGATAGTGTGACGACCCATAAGGTCCTACAAATTTTTTTTGGTTATAATTAAAATCTTAAATAATTATTAAAGTATAGAATATAATAAAATACACCTATAAAATTACATTTAAAACATATTAGAGGACATTGCGGTTCAAATAACATCGAAAACAAGTTTTAGTACGTTTATCAATAATAACTCCTAAACTAAAGAAGTTAGAACAAAATATTATATGAAGGAAAGTGCTTGTATTAGGGAATACCAAATGTATATTGAATTTCGAGAGTATAGGAGCAAGTTAGAAAACGCGAATCCCCCCATGCAGGCGTCTCGGAATACAGGGCTGAACGCACCGCCAGTATCCACGAGCCGTATATCTACGGGGAATACGGAGGTAAAAAATGTCCTGACGACAAAAGTTTGTTGGGAAAGTAAATTGATAATAGTGTAATAATAAACGAATGCGCTGGGGAGGGAACGTCTAAGGGACAATAAATATAATATTATTGCACATTTATCAAACATAAAATTTATTTTCTCATACAAATTTTTTAATAAATAATATTCATGCAAAGTACGTCGTGGTCGAGCGGTCTGCGCGCAGAACGATTTATCGGTTTGTGCAAGGATTCGTACACGCGACCTGGAAGTTTCGTCATTACGCATTGTGTCCTGATTGCGTTGTGCAGAGGCGAGCATGCGCGATTGTGATACTTGGTGGTCGCATGAAAGCGTATGTGGGCCGATGTGTTTCGTGAACGAGATGCTTTGAGTGGAATAGTTGTATTGATTTTATCATTACAAAAGACGGTTCGTTACGAATAGTCTTGTTGAGCGAGCGATAGCGCAGAGTGGTTTAATGTTTTTGTGCGAAGGTCTGTCAGTGCACTTGACGTCCGTTAGGATATCTCGAGCGTAGACCTGAAAACATTAGTCACGAGGAAGGATCTTCAAATCACAGTACCAAATAGGCTCGAAGCAAACGGAACTCTAATCTTGAACGGTTGGACATTGCACGTCGCGAGCGTATGATGGCGTAGATGGGTAAAAATCCGCGCCTTGAGTCATCTGCGCCGTGACGAGTTTCGTTGTGCGCCTTGTACCTTACCTTGAATAACAACGCCTTCCGTGTTATTCAATCTACATATCACCGATGCGGCTGACTGGAGATGCCGGCCCTCTCCTACACCAGGGAAGGGTTGTTCGCTCTTCTTTCTGTTTTACCTTTCTTTTTATTATAAACATTACTGATGGGCCAATGCGCTCTGTGGCTCGATTGCTGGCTGCGGAGACAGACTGGAGCTACTGTGACTCGCAACCACATGTATGCTTACGTAGGTCCCTGCGCTTTGCAATCGAGACCGTTGTGCAGAGGCTGGGGGATCGGCTGTTGGCGACCTCGTCGCTGACGCTAGATTCTCGGCAACCTTTGTGTTTTTCAACACGATGTGCTTGCCAATGTTCTGATGTGGCAGAACGAGTTGGATGCCCGAGTGGGTTCACAGGGGAGAGAGAGCCATTCAACTCTACAGCTACGGCTAGGCTACGGCCTCACTGCTTGCAGTATGACAGAGAGTTCATCAGCTGAAGTTCCAGGTTCCAGGGAGAGATTGGTCTCCGACAACACACACATACAATTTTGGATCACTGTGCTGGGGTTTGGTTTGTGGTGGTCCCACCCAACCCTGGTCTTCGGGCTGGCACATATTCAAGGGCTCACCATGGCTCCAACGCGGCGGTAGTCTTCGGACTGGGGACGTACAGTCTCCTCACTGGATTCCTGAAACGGACGCTGGTGAATGATCTTAGATGTAACTATCTAGAATGATCCTCTACCTTGTGAAACAGGTTGGGGGAGGTGACGAAGGCATTGTGCTGGATGGTCATCACCGTGGAATAGCGCAGGAGGGGCTATACCACCTTCCGGCGAATACTTATGTATTAACTGGAAGCCTTACCTTCGGTTTGACGTCGGGATTGGTTGCAGTGCCAACAATCATTTCACGTAGTACTTGAGGTTCCTGTGGCCAATGCTTGCGTCATGCTGAGGAGACAAAATCTGGTCGACCTTGGAATAGAATCGTCTGGGTGGTTTATTAAATATATTTATGCGTCCTGGCAATGTCTGAGCCATCTGAGCCAGGAATGGTAGCTTTTGACGAGATGTTGACCGGGGTTAAACCGACAGACACAAACTAAAACAGACTGTAGGGATAGACAAACATAAGGGTCAAGATTATTCAAACTTAGCCTACAAGCCAATAGATTAGGCCGGAAAACAAACTAATAAAATAGGGCATCGATATAATGTTAGGGAGGCAGGTCGTCACAAACAAACTAACAAAACTAGATCATCCACATAAATAGATTAAAAATAGATCATCCACCTAAAGTTAGGAAAGAGGTCGCACGAAAGCAATAAAAATAGGGATTCGTCCGTGTACTAATCTAAAACCGTCCGTGTATTCGCTAAGCATAAATTAGAGATCGTTCATGTATTAACTTTAGAATCTTAGCTATTAACCTTACCAAACTAAAAACTATGATGCAAATACTAAGACGATAGTTCAATCTCAACCTAAAAGGATCATAGGTTACTGCACACAACGAAGTTAGAGTCCTAACCACTAGACAATCAGGCCAAATTAGAGATCATCGTAGTAAGAAGTAGATCGGAGGAAGTCGCGCGAGGGGGGGTAAGTTACAATAGGGTTACACCAAATATCATATTTCCACTCCTTTCATGACGGGGGATGTCGCAACTGTTATTTGCTGCTGCTTACTGCTGACCACTTTTTTTTTTTCGAACATCATCGGGATAAATCACCATCGGCACTAGATTTAAATCGCGTCACGGTCACGCACAACTCACGTACGACTGAAAAAATTCAAGGGACCTATGACAAAATTTTCTACAAACGTAACATTTTATCAAAGACTAAATTTAAGACGGTTGCCTTCTTGCGTTGTATTTGCATCGATCTTTATCTCTTCAAAATTTCGCTTACTACATGAAAATAATATGAAAATACCATAATTTCTAGTAGTTATTTCTACAGAAAATTAAAAAAAACAGCGTTCCAGTCATGGTTCGGTTTTTCCTGTGTAAATTTATGATAGGAATAGCTAGCAAGAAAATAAACATGTTCCGACTCAATCTCTAATGGGCACCAACAATAAGTATAGGAAAAATTAAAAAAATAAATAAATATTACTTCCCTGTATGTCGCGACTCACGAACCGCTCGGACGTCAATGTCTTCATGCTTCAGTTCGTATTTAGTCAACAAAATGTTTTTGACGGAGGCAGTTGAATATGATACGTTCTCCATTATATACCTCGATTTATTTGCCTGCATATTAATCCCACTTCTGATGTCGGAGAATAACCATTTACTTAGTTATTTTATAATTACTGATGCTAATTACTGATCTTGTGGACGTTATCGGGGTTCAATGCAAGCACAAATCAAGATATTCACTGTATATTATTGTTTTATTTATTTAACACAACAATCTAATAATTTACTATGATATTAATTATTAACAAAACATTATTAAAGAATTTATATCCGAGCAGCAGGTTCGCGACACAGATCTAACTTAGCCCAACGCAACGTAATTCCCACAATAATGATCCTCCTCGTCGAAGCCTTCTCTTGCTGCCTCCCCGAAGGGGAGGCAGCAGAGGTGTCTGCGTCGGGGCAGAGCCCCCTGCAGTGGGCGATCCCACGCTGTCCGCCACTACGGACAGGAACTGGGGGGCGGTCTACAGACCGCGTGGATCGTCGGGGCGGAGCCGACGCCGCCCGTCAGGGCGGCGTCCAGGCTCCGTCAGCCAAGCTAGGTGGGCTGCGTTGGCTCGTCATCGCGAGCGATAAGCTCGCGCGGATATCGCCTCCCCTCGGGTGGACGGGCGTGGAGGGGGGCCAGACCACGGATGTGCTCGTGGTCCGACGCATCCGCCCGCTCGAACATCCGAGAGGTGAGATCCTCCTCGATCTCACACCATCCTTCTTATAGTAACCCCTCTCCGGGCAACGTTAAGATCGCGCCTCGACCCTGCTCTAGGCTAGTCCTCTGCTCTCAATGGATATTTAAATGACGTGATACTGTAAATACAATCTCTGATCGGACGTGTATGACGTGTTACTAAATACAATACAATGATTGTTAGAAAATAATAAGATTTACATAATGGCAAAGTACTTTTGGTTATAAAATAAACAATCAACTCGTTTCAAACTACTTCCTCCGACATATATATATATATATAATTATAATATATAAATATTTCCTTATATTATATTATTAATATATTAATATAATTAATAATTAATTATTATATAAATTAATATACAAGCTGTTGTTTTGGTCAACAACGCCCGTCACAGAGGTGGTTGTACTAACGATACTGATGTCAAAAAAAATATAAAAAAAAATAATTATTTTTTCAAGGAAAATCCGAAAAAATTATTTATTTTGTTTATACAAGCGGGCGAGCCTACGCTACCGGTCGTTGACCGCGCGGCGCGGCGCGCATCATATGGCATGCAATAGTACCTACGTACATAGTACCTACATACACCCCGCCTCGGTGGGAACGCGGGCGAATGCGGCGGGGCGGGCGGGCGGCGGGGGCCGGGGGGCGCGGCGATGTGCCACCCCCGCCCGCCGGCGCTAGCGCCAGCGGCCAGCGCCAGGCGCCAGCCAGTCTGCCTCCCACAGCCGCGGCTATTGCGCGTGCGTTGTTTCTATGCTAAAATGGCTCGGTCGTTCGCAGGATTAACCAATAGTGAAATTTACGATTTATTGAGTATTTAGTAATAGCGAAGATGAAGCGAATAGTGTGGCCGAGTGGAGTGCGACGTTTTCAACTCGTCCAAGTGAAACTCGTTACACCATAAGGACTGTTGTTTTTAGTCTCAGGGAATGGGTAACATTCGCTACACCTCGTCACACAACAGGTAGAGGTCAATCTGGGCTCCCTGTTAATGTTCAAGATGCAGTCCTTGAATACCTACTTTCGTGCGCAGCCGCGCGCGAATACCTACCTGGGATGCTGGGCGAAGCTTTGGCATTGACCATTTAACATCGGAGTTTGGTGATCGTTGGATAGGAAGAGGTGGACCCATACCGTGGCCACCACGTTCACCCGATCTAACTCAATTGGACTTTTATTTGTGGGGTGACGTAAAGTGGTACGCATGACGAATACGCCGACACATTAAAACAAGAGATACTGAACGCTTTAGAAGTGATTACGAAGAATGAAACTGTTTTATCGTGATTAAAAGACAATTTGCGATGTCGTGCTTCTGTGTGCATCGCGCAACGCGGTAGACACTGAACAGATAAACCGTTAACGTAAAATCAGTGTAAATAAAAAAAACTTTTAGAAGACTTCGTGTTATGTGTAATCAATAATTTGTAAATCACGTTTAATGATTGTAAATAAGTTCGTTCACCTTTTTAAATACGCCAAAGGTACTTAATAACAGCGCCATAGAACTTTAATGGATATTATTAATGGATAAAAATGTCATTTCTAATTTAATAATTTCTAAATTATTCAGTTCCTTTGCCGGTCCTAAGCCCAGTAAAGTATGGAGGGAAAGAGAGTCTAAAATGTGTTGTTTACTTACCGTGATCTAAATAGGTAAAACGTTTGTGCAAAAGTAGGTACCTACCTAAGTAGGTACCGGCGACGACGCGACGCGCGATGTAGCTGCTCGTAGCGCGTAGATGTCGTAGCTCTAGTCTACGCGCTGAGGCTTTACCAATTACCATTTAATGTAAACATTTTTAGATATCTTGTGCAGAGATTTTCTTTTAAATAATGTTCCGAATTATAAAAATTTTTTTTTTTTATATTTTTTTTAGAACCCATATTAGTTATATTACTACCTCCGTTACGCGCGTTGCTGACCAAAACAACATTCTGTATATTGATTTATATTTATTTAAATTATTTAATATATATTATAAATAAGAAAAAAAAAGAAATAATTAAAATTTAATAATTTATAATAAATATTTAATATAAAAAAAATCTATATTAAAAATATGATTTATAAATAATTTTTTTATGGTTTAAAAAATTTAATATAAATTTATTTTACATACAATACGTACAATGCGCTCAGCTGGTGCAGCCGCGGAATCGGCAGCCGGCATAAAAATATCTAAATACGCGGCTCTGGGGGGCAATTATTACTTTGTCCCGCTGGCGTTTGAGACAACGGGTTGCTGGGGGTCAGAGGCATTGACGTTTGTCTCCGAAATCGGTCGCAGACTCAGAGAGAGAGGTTTTGACGCCCGCTCCGGCTCCTACCTGGCGCAAAGGTTGTCCATTGCCATTCAACGCGGTAATGCAGCGAGTCATGGGCACCTTTGCTGCTGGTATGACCCGGGGCGGTATTTTTGAGTGACTTTTTTTTTTGTCGTAAATTGAAATTGATAAATTATTATTTGTAAATTTGTATTTGTAATTATATTTTGTAACGGATTAGAATAAAATTTTTACATATATATTTTAGTGAATTATTAATTTGTTAGAAAAAAATTAATATAATTATTTGTAGTAATTAATATTAAAAATTTAAGAAATTAAGATTTAATAATATTAAAATTAATAACAAATTTTGTGCCAGCAGTTGCGGTTACACAAAAATTAAATTGAATTTTTTTAGGGTTTAATAAATAAATGTTTTAAATTAATAATTTAAATTTTAAATTATAAAGTGAAATTTTAATTTCAATAAAATTTATTTATTTTTATTATATTAATAAATTTTATAAAAAACTAGGATTAGATACCCTACTATAAAAATTTAAATTAATAATCTTAAAATAGTATATAATTTTTTATAGAAACTTAAATAATTTGGCGGTATTTTAGTTCATTTAGAGGAATCTGTCTAATAATTGATAATCCACGATTAAATTTACTTAATTTTTAATTTTGTATATCGTTGTTAAAAAAATATTTTTAAATAAATATAATATTTTAAAATTTTTATAAAAAATTAAATCAGATCAAGATGCAGATTATAATTAAGAATATGATGGATTACAATAAGATTTATTTTTGGATTTTAATTTGTAATAATTAATTGAAATTGGATTTAAATGTAATTTTATTAATTTTATTAAAATGATTTTAAATTAAAATATGTACATATTGCCCGTCGCTTTCATTAATAAATTGAAATAAGTCGTAACAAAGTAGAGGTACTGGAAAGTGTTTCTAGAAAGATCAAATTAAAGTTTATTAAAAATATTTCATTTACATTGAAAATAAATTGATTTATTTCATTTAATTTGATTAATTAAAAAATTAATTATTAATTTAATAATAAAATAATTTTTAATTAAAATTTAGTTTGTTTTAGTATATTTTATAGAAATAATTAAAAAATTTATAGTTAATAAGTATTGTGAAAGAAATTTGAAATAATTGAAAATTTATTTTTTATAAAGTAAATTTAATTTATTGTATCTTGTGTATCAGAGTTTATTAATAAAAATTTTTATTAAAAAATTTCTCGAATTAGAAAGAGTTATTAAATTAATAAATTTATTGTTTCATAAATATTTTTAATAATTTAATTGAAATGAAATGTTAATCGTTTTTTAAGATATCTAGGTTTTTACAAATAAATTTAATTTAGAATTTTAAAAATTAAATAATTTTTTATTTAATTATTTAATTTAAAATTTTTATATTTTAAGGGATAAGCTTTAAAATCAATTTTTATAAGTATTTTAATAATTATTAAAAACTTTATAAGTTATATTGTTTAATAAATTTCAATTTGTTATAAATAATTTTATTAAAATAAAAATTTCAAATAATCTTTAATTTTTTATAAAAAAAAAAATAATTAATAATATATTTTTAGTTATAATGATAAAATTAGTATATAAGTAAATAATTTAATTAAAATATAAATTTATATTTAAAGTTAATTAAAAAGAATTCGGCAAATTTAAATTAATTATATTCACCTGTTTATCAAAAACATGTCTTTTTGTTAATAATTTAAAGTCTAATCTGCCCACTGATTAATATTAAAGGGCTGCAGTATTTTGACTGTACAAAGGTAGCATAATCATTAGTCTCTTAATTGGTGACTTGTATGAATGATTGGATGAAATATAAGCTGTTTCTTAATTATTTGTAAAATTTAATTTTTTTATTAAAAAGTAAAAATAAATTTAAAAGACGAGAAGACCCCATAGAGTTTTATATAGTGAATAATTTTTAAGTTATATTTGAGAATTTAATTAAAATTTTTTGTTATATTTTGTTGGGGTGATAAAAAAATTAAAATAACTTTTTTATAATTATTACATAGATAAGTGATTAAATGATCCATTATTATTGATTAAAAGAAAAAATTACCTTGGGGATAACAGCGTAATTTTTTTTTTAGTTCATATAGGAAAAAGAGTTTGCGACCTCGATGTTGGATTAAGATAAAATTTAAATGCAAAAGTTTAAAATTTTGATCTGTTCGATCATTGAAATCTTACATGATCTGAGTTCAAACCGGTGTAAGCCAGGTTGGTTTCTATCTTTAAATAAATAAAATATTTTAGTACGAAAGGATCAAATATTTAAAATAATTTTTAATTTATGAATTTTATTAATTTATTAATTGTAAATTATAATTATTTAAATGAAATACTATTTTGACAGATAAATGTGATGATTTTAGAAGTCATTTATATATAATTTAATTATATAAATAGTATAATGATTATAAAAGATTTATTTTTATTTTTAATTGGGATTTTATTATTAATTTTAGGGGTTTTAATTGGTGTAGCATTTATAACTTTATTGGAGCGTAAAGTTTTAGGTTATATTCAAATTCGTAAAGGTCCAAATAAAGTTGGTATCATTGGAATTTTACAACCATTTTCTGATGCTATTAAATTATTTACTAAAGAACAAACTTATCCAATATTTTCTAATTATATATCTTATTATTTTTCTCCTGTTGTTAGATTTGTTTTATCTTTAATAATTTGATTGTTAATTCCTTATTATTTTAATATAATTAGATTTAATTTAGGGATTATATTTTTTTTTTGTTGTATTAGATTGGGGGTTTATAGAGTAATAATTGCTGGTTGATCTTCAAATTCTAATTATGCATTATTAGGAGGTCTTCGATCTGTTGCTCAAACTATTTCTTATGAGGTAAGATTAGTATTAATTATAATAGAAGATCAAACGAACTTCCCAAGTGAAGTTCGATCACTATTATATGAGTCGCTTCATTCGAAGATATAAGTTAACCAGGTAGTCCTCCAAGCCTACAAGGTGACTTCGCACGTCTTTAGAGATTTAAAAGTATCGATTTTGGTACGGTAAATGCATCGATACCCAGTCGATACTGATCACCTACCCATCCCTACATTTGACAGTTCTCATTTATTCAGAGATTTCTTCAGTCTGAGCGCAAAAAAATAGGGTTATTGGGTGGGCGGGAACTTATATCTTCGAATGAAGCGACTCATATAATAGTGATCGAACTATTTATTATGTACTACTAATACTAATTAGGACAAATACCGTGTTCAGTGGATCCCATGTAAATAACCTTACTAACAATCATTGAGTGCAACATTGGGAACCAAGCTTGTTATGGCCAAACTGGGAAAATGACAATTACTGATACTTGTATAATTTTTTATAATTTTTTGTAAGCATTTTAATAAGATTGAGAAAGGAGGAAATGCGTAAAAGTATTTTCTGGCCCAATTAATGGTAAAAGCGTCAACACAAATGGCATCTAGATCTCTGTGCCATGAAACATAATCTAGACATTTAGCTTTGGCGCGAGAAGCGAACAGATCTATCTCAGGTGTACCTAACTGATAACATATACGATGGAATGCGGAATTCGACAGCTCCCACTCGGTATCGGGATTTACTTTGCGAGATTCCTCATCCGCTTCTACGTTTGATTTTGTATTAATGTACGAAGCAAACAGCCAAATACTTCGGTCTTCGCACTGTAACTTACCCCCCCTCGCGCGACTTTCTCCGATCTACTTCTTACTACGATAATCTCTAATTTGGCCTGATTGTCTAGTGGTTAGGACTCTAATTTCGTTGTGTGCAGTTACCTATGATTCTTTAAGGTTAAGATTGAACTATCGTCTTAGTATTTGCATCATAGTTTTTAGTTTGGTTAAGTTATTCTAAAGTTAATACATGAACGATGTCTAATTTATGTTTAGCGAATACACGAACGATCTTAGACTAGTACATGGACGAATCCCTATTTTTATTGCTTTCGCGCGACCTCTTTCCCAACTTTAGGTGGATGATCTATTTTTAGTTTATCTATGTGGATGATCTACTTTTAGTCTATTTATGTGGATGATCTAGTTTAAAGTTTTGTTAGTTTGTTTGTGACGACCTGCCTCCCTAACATTATATCGATGTCCTATTTTATTAGTTTGTTTTCCGGCCTAATCTATTGGCTTGTAGGCTAAGTTTGAATAATCTTGACCCTTATGTTTGTCTATCCCTACAATCTGTTTTAGTTTGTGTTTGTCGGTTTAACCCCGGTCAACATCTCGTCAAAAGCTACCATTCCTGGCTCAGATGGCTCAGACATTGCCAGGACGCATAAATATATTTAATAAACCACCCAGACGATTCTATTCCAAGGTCGACCAGATTTTGTCCCCTCAGCATGACGCAAGCATTGGCCACAGGAACCTCAAGTACTACGTGAAATGATTGTTGGCACTGCAACCAATCCCGACGTCAAACCGAAGGTAAGGCTTCCAGCTAATACATAAGTATTCGCCAGAAGGTGGTATAGCCCCTCCTGCTCTATTCCACGGTGATGACCATCCAGCACAATGCCTTCGTCACCTCCCCAACCTGTTTCACAAGGTAGAGGATCATTCTAGATGGTTACATCTAAGATCATTCACCAGCGTCCGTTTCAGGAATCCAGTGAGGAGACTGTACGTCCCCAGTCCGAAGACTACCGCCGCGTTGGAGCCATGGTGAGCCCTTGAATATGTGCCAGCCCGAAGACCAGGGTTGGGTGGGACCACCACAAACCAAACCCCAGCACAGTGATCCAAAATTGTATGTGTGTGTTATCGGAGACCAATCTCTCCCTGGAACCTGGAACTTCAGCTGATGAACTCTCTGTCATACTGCAAGCAGTAAGGCCGTAGCCTAGCCGTAGCTGTAGAGTTGAATGGCTCTCTCTCCCCTGTGAACCCACTCGGGCATCCAACTCGTTCTGCCACATCAGAACATTGGCAAGCACATCGTGTTGAAAAACACAAAGGTTGCCGAGAATCTAGCGTCAGCGACGAGGTCGCCAACAGCCGATCCCCCAGCCTCTGCACAACGGTCTCGATCGCAAAGCGCAGGGACCTACGTAAGCATACATGTGGTTGCGAGTCACAGTAGCTCCAGTCTGTCTCCACAGCCAGCAATCGAGCCACAGAGCGCATTGGCCCATCAGTAATGTTTATAATAAAAAGAAAGGTAAAACAGAAAGAAGAGCGAACAACCCTTCCCTGGTGTAGGAGAGGGCCGGCATCTGCAGTCAGCCGCATCGGTGATATGTAGTTTGAATAACACGGAAGGCGTTGTTATTCAAGGTAAGGTACAAGGTGCACAACGAAACTCGTCACGGCGCAGATGACTCAAGGCGCGGATTTTTACCCATCTACGCCATCATACGCTCGCGACGTGCAATGTCCAACCGTTCAAGATTAGAGTTCCCTTTGCTTCGAGTCTATTTGGTACTGTGATTTGAAGATCCTTCCTCGTGACTAATGTTTTTAGGTCTACGCTCGAGATATCCTAACGGACGTCAAGTGCACTGACAGACCTTCGCACAAAAACATTAAATCACTCTGCGCTATCGCTCGCTCAACAAGACTATTCGTAACGAACCGTCTTTTGTAATGATAAAATCAATACAAATATTCCACTCAAAGCATCTCGTTCACGAAGCACATCGGCCCACATACGCTTTCATGCGACCACCAAGTATCACAATCGCGCATGCTCGCCTCTGCACAACGCAATCAGGACACAATGCGTAATGACGAAACTTTCAGGTCGCGTGTACGAATCCTTGCACAAAGCTGTCGCGAAGCACCGCGAATTTGTGTATATGGTGAGTGGCTGACTTTAGTAACTCTGTGAGTCGATTTGTAATCAACTGTTTTTGTTTATGGCAACTTTTACCTGTTTATTTGACAGAACAGTTTTTGACGTTTGCATGAGGGTAGACGGTACATGACGTAGCGAGAATAGGTGAAGGCAGAGAGCGTTCTGGCAGTTATTATTGTTTCACCGCGGAGAGAAGAGGTACACAGGTGAGTCCCGATATTTTATCATTGGATAACTGTGTGATAGCCATCTCTAACTCGTTGTACCGTGACGGATGAAACTCTCGTAGCTTAAAGTGAATAATTGTGTAACGCGACCCTGGAGCTGTCGTATCAGCTCGGGTTAAGATCCGACGTATTGGATCCGGTGGTTTGGGCTGGCTGTGAGGGGTTTTGGAGGAGGCCAGTTAGGGCTGAGGCCCGTCGGGCTGACGTCGAGTTGACCAGCAATACCTACGCAACGCGTGAGCTTCAGGCTACGCGTGGTCTCGACGTTAGGTGCCATTTCAGGTGCTTTAGTATAATATTAATATAGATCTGTCTAATGAGCACACGGCGGCTTAAAGTATCTAGCTGTAGCCAGTGCAGACAGGTAGACTGCCTAATGAGTACACGGCGGCTTAAAGTATCTAGCTGTAGCCAGTACAGGCAGAGTAAAGAACGTAAAACGTTAGAAAGCCCTGATTCGATTTAAAGTAGTAACGTAATATCGTTAGTGTGAAATGTACACGAGAGGTTCATCCGACATATGTGATAAGTTACTTAATTGTGATAAGGATGTCGTGCATGCCAGAATGAGTTATCAGTTGTATTCCCCCTGTGGCGTGGCGACATTATGGTGGAGATGCTGGGATCCGTCGCGTTTGTTGACGAACAGATGGGTCAAAGATTACCTAACGTTCGTTCAGTGTAATGCTGAATTAGACAAAGGTTTTACTAGCCAAAGTACCGGCTAAAGTTGCTCGACCATAACCGATCAACGGCGTGAGGATACCCAGGACAATTATTTATTTATCGTTTATCAACGTAACCGAATTTATTACGTTTTACGGTTCGCGCGCGATTCGCATTATTTCGCGATTTTTTAATTTGCGTATTCATCTTTTGTTTACAATAAAAGGTAAAGAATCAAGGTAGGTGGGTATAAGAAATTCATACGGCAAAACAAAAAAAAATATTATTGTAAAACAACCCTCATAAATACCACCTAAAATTATTAGCGATTCGGCTGTATAAAATTGATTTCCTTTGTCTTTGCATAAAATATAAAATTAAAAAACTCCGAAAGGTGTACGGTTTATCGGTTGCGATCATAAAAAGTTAAAACTTGTCACAAAATATCGAAGTTATTTGTTTATTTTAACGTTCGCGGTAAAATAAGTGTTGCTATCAAGAAGCAAAAAAAAAAAAAAAAGGGTTATACAACAGTTTTAACTGAAGAAATTTAAGGTAAGTGCCTTCTCCAATAATTTCATTTCAGAACGCATTCTATTTTCCTTTGCACTTTGTATTACGGGAGCCAGGAACGCACAGTGTGATATTGTGCGACGCCGCAACATACAGCAGTATTTCATGGCCTGGGATTCGTATTCCAGGGTCGCCATTTCCAGTGCTGTACATTTACTCTTGCAGTTCCGGCGAACTGGGAAACTTTTCTATAACTTTCTTCCTACAAGCTAAAGCACGTGGTGAAAGTTATAAAGTCGTGAGTACTAATTCAAATTCTAGATAAAAGTTCAGTTAAATACAGTAAAAGGTTGTTTTTGTGTGATAAAAGTGTCTACATTACGAGAAAACTACCGGTTTAAGTTTTCATCAACAAAAGGTACGTTTTCAATATGTTCTCACAATTTAGGTATTCTATTCGGCGTCGTATTTTTCTTTCTTCTCGTATTCAACGCCACATATTAAGCGGCTAGAGACGCCGATTTAGAATAGTAAAGTAGAAATCTGACAGAATTGCGAAGACTAGATAATTTATTACAGGTTTTCTATTGAGTCATTCATGTTATATTAACATAAGATGCTTGTATCAACTACAGAATGGAAGAAGCAATGAAGATGAGGCTAACCCTGCGCTGCCAGAGTCTGAAGGATATCATAAAACAGGTGCAGGCCTTGACGGACACAGGTAAAGCCATAGATATCCATGATGTAACCCTTCTTAAAGTAAGCCTTAAAGGCGCTATTGAGGGGCTATCGAAAGAAACGTATATCTACTTAGAGAAAATTGGGATACATGCAGATGTAAAGGCTCATATGGAACTCCAACTAAAAGCCGAACAGACCCTGAGCTTTTTGGAATCTTCCTTACTATTAGCCCAGCCGTCTAAGCCGGCCAATGAGAACAGTACTTCACGTCTCCCGAAACTAGACGTGATTAAATTCAATGGCGATTTACTGAAGTTCCAAGAGTTTTGGGATCGATTTGAAGCTACTGTACACGTGAAAAATTTAAAAGATGTCGATAAGTTAGCTTATTTGATGGAATCCTTGGAGGGTGTTGCGTTGGAAACGGTGGAAGGAATGGGAACTACAAATCTTAATTACCCAGTTGCCGTCAATTTATTAAAAGAGCGCTTTGGTGACAAGGACCGAGTAGTCGATGCTCACTACAAGGCTCTGAATAGTATTGAAACGGCTAAAAATAATGCCACTGAGTGTCGGAAGAATTTAAATTTAATAGAAAGACACCTACGTGTCTTAACAGCGCTGAGCCAGGATGTTGAAGGTAGTCACTTAAGAGTGACCATAACCAGTAAGTTTCCAGCTCCTGTCATATATCAGGTTAAATTGCTGGAAAGGGACAATGGGATAAAGGAGTTGAGAGCAACACTGGATAAGGTTATCTCAGCAATGGAGCGTGCCGAGGTACCAGCAACTTCCTGCAGCGAAGCCGCTACTACTGCCACTACAACGGAGGTTCTTCACATCGCCTCAGAGATGGAACATCCTAGAAAACGGAAGGTTTACAAGCGTAAAAGGATTGGTAACCTCCGCAGACAGGGGTCAACATCGGATTTCCAACCAAAACGTGCAAAAAAGGAGTGCGCCTTTTGTAAAGAGGAACATTTTAGTGACCAGTGTAGCAAGTTTACGACCTTGGAGGAAAGGAAAGCTAAACTCAAGGGGGTCTGCTTCTTATGCTTGAAGTCTGGGCACATGGCAAGGAAGTGCAGGAATAAGAGGAATTGTATTTATTGTCGCCGGAATCACAATCGTGCTTTGTGCCCGAAGAAGCTTACCGTAGCTAGTACAAGTGAGTCAAGTAAAATTAATACTTCTCCTGTAGCTATTACCTGTTTTATGAGCAGATATCACTCCTACTTACAGACGGCAACGGCGAAGCTAAGGAGCAATAGAGGAGAAATTACGTGCAGGGTCCTCCTTGATTCCGGTAGTCAACGGAGCTACCTTACTGCCAAAGCTGCCGACCAACTTAAATTAGATACACAAGATGAAGATGTACTTGTAATTTTCACATTTGGTTCCAACGACCCAAGACGAGTGGTCAGCCCTTCGTCAGGAGTAACGTTAATTACAAAAAGGGGCATCCAAAGAGATTTGCGGGTTAACATTATACCACATATAACCAACAGAGTTCCCGTTGCAAAGGTGGACCCCTGTGTTACAGTTGACATTACTGCTGATGACGACTCCGTGGGCGAAGGTGTGGACTTACTAATCGGAAATGATTATTACTTTTCTTTCATAAGAAATGAACGCATAAAGTTGCAAGAGAAGCTGTATTTGGTTAATACCGACTTGGGTTGGATAGTATCAGGAAGCTGTGAGGAAACTGTGGAAAACGAAATGACTGTCGTGACTTACTGCCAGTGCCATGGGCCAGGATGTCCTTATTTTAGTGAACCTGATCTTCCTCTTCGATCCATCGATATGAAGTTTCTATGGAACTTAGAAAGCATTGGCATCACAGACTCTCCAAAAACGACTCGAGAAGAAGAAGCAGTCAAGCATTTCAATGATACGGTTAAATACTGCCATGGAAGATATGAGGTTAAATGGCCGTGGATTGACCAACCTGGAGTATTACCCACTAACTTCGGATTGGCGTATGGACGTTTGAAAGGCTTGCTGCGACGTTCAAATGAAGAGACTCTCAAGGATTACGCGGAAATCTTACAGGAGCAGCTGTCAGCAGGAATCATTGAAGTTGTGGATCACCAGTCAACGGGCAACGGTGTGACTGTTCACTATCTTCCGCACCACATGGTCAAGCAAGAAGGCAAAAGAGGGAGAATCGTATATGACGCGTCAGCCAAATGTAATGGACAAAAGAGCCTGAACGAATGTTTGTACAGAGGTCCCTCAATGATTGAAGATATGACAGCTTTGCTACTACAATTTAGATCAGGCAAGATCGGTATGGTAGCCGACGTAGAAAAGGCCTTTCTGCAAGTTGGGTTGCAGGAAGAAGATAGAGAAGTCACCAGGTTCCTGTGGGTTAAAGATACAAGTAAAGAACTGTCAGAGAACAACATAATACATCTGAGATTCTGCAGAGTGCCATTCGGTATTATATCAAGTCCCTTTTTACTCACTGCGACCATAAGATATCATTTTTCCCGAACTAACCAGTCGTTACTAAGTAAGATAGCTGACAGATGTTATATTGACAACCTGGTCACAACTGCTGACTCTGTGGGTGAAGCACATAAGATGTACCGAGATACCAGGGACGCATTTGAGGAATTATCCATGAATATCAGAGATTGGACCTCTAACTCCGAGGAATTCATGATGAACATACCCGAGCAACACAAAGCTAAAAGTGTTGATAAAATGAAGGTGCTTGGCCTATTATGGGATTTAAAGGAAGACACTCTGCAGCTGAAATTGAGTGATACTATGTTTGACGTGGAGAAAACCCAGAGAACCAGAACCAAAAGGGATGTTCTATGTATGCTGGCTCGTTTTTACGATCCCTGTGGTTTCATTTCCCCACTTATTCTACCAGCTAAACTTCTCTTTCAAGAACTCTGCATAAAAAAATTGAAGTGGGATGCGATTATGTCAGAGGATTTAAGGAAAAAGTGGGAACGAGTTGTTCATAACTTACAGGCAGCTAAAGATGTCCGTATAAAACGATATGCTGGTTTAAATAGTGCCAACACGGATGTCACAGGCACATATGAACTTCATGGGTTCACGGATGCATCTAAGAACGCCTATGCAGCTGTTGTTTACTTGAAGACCAATAAGGGCCAAGACTCTAAGGTTACTTTTATGATGTCAAAGTCCAGAGTGACACCGGTAGAAGACAAAAATGACCTGAAAATTCCACGACTGGAGTTACTCGGTTTCCTAATTGGAAGTAGGTTACTTAAGTATGTACAGAGCAGCCTAGACTTGAAAATAGAGAAATCCTTTTTGTGGACAGATAGCCTTATAGTGCTTAATTGGATGAACACAAGCAAGTTACTTCCACCTTTTATATCAAGGCGTGTTAATGAAATTAAAAACAGTAAAGAGGTAGAGTTCTGTTACATAAACACAACCATGAACCCAGCCGACTTAGCGACTAGACCGGAGCTATGGGACCAGAAGAAAGATCTGTGGTTCAACGGGCCCACTTTCCTGTCTCTTGATGAAAAGGAGTGGCCGAGCAATAGAAAGCTGACAGTTCATACTTCTCTTGTGGCCGGGGAGGCTCTGGACGTTGTTGACGGTCCAGAAATGGTTGCAAAGGGATATGAGATGGCATATCCCGGTGAAGAGGTTGAGATGTCAGAAGATGAGCAACGTGAAGTAATCTCTCATAGCAATGAAGCTGAGAACTTAGACATGGGTCTGAATGCTAAGTTGGATGGAACGTTGTTAGACATAAAGAAGCTTCAAGCTGAACATTTCCCAGATGAAGTAACAGGGAAGGTTACTAATTTAACACGTAATCTGGGCCTCTTTATGGACATTGATGGAGTTCTCAGATGCAGAGGACGAATGTCTAACACGAACTGGATATACGACAAGAAGCATCCAATACTCCTTCCACGGAATTGTAATTTCACAAGTGACGTCATAAGAAAAACTCATGAGGATCAGTACCATGTTGGTGTATCACAAACACTGAGTATAGTCAGGCAAAAATATTGGGTGCCTCAGGGAAGAGTCGAAGTTCAGAAGGTGCTGAAAACATGCCCACAGTGCGTGAAGCATGGGGGTGGTCCGTACCAGTTGCCACAGACACCATCGCTGCCTCCTGAACGGGTGAACTACAGTGTCCCATTCACTTACACAGGAATGGACTACTTTGGTCCGATGCTGGTCAAGACATCAACAGGACCTGTAAAGCGGTGGATTTGCCTCTTCACGTGTCTAGCAGTGCGTGCAGTCCACTTGGAAGTGGTGATGAACTCGACGGCTGATGAGTGTTTGCTGGCTATCAGAAGGTTCACAGCCGCGAGAGGCATACCACTAAAGATCGTTAGTGACAACGCCCTTCAGTTCAAATTGATGAGTGAAGTTTTGACTAGTAGGTATTGCAAGGAAAAGGGTATACAGTGGAAGTTTATTCCTCAGTTGGCACCGTGGCACGGTGGATTCTATGAAAGATTAGTCGCACTTGCTAAGCATTGCCTTAAAAGAACTCTGGACAAGCACTTGTTAACAGACAGTCAGCTGGTAACGGTTATAAAAGAGGTAGAAGCTGTTATAAACACACGCCCGTTGGTGCACGTTGGCTCAGAACCGGAGCACATACTGAAACCAGCCGACTTCTTGAACATGGGAGAGTGCTTACAAATGGATGCTGGAAATACGGATACAGTTGGTTCTTTAACGAAAGTAAATTTAATCGAAGGTTGGAAAAGAGGTCGGAAGATAATGGAAGAATTCGTTAAAATGTTTCAAGACCAGTATCTTCCCAGCCTGAGAGAGAGATATAGACACTCACATAAACAAGCGAGAGTAAAGTCGCACAGAGAGCCTCAATTAGGAGACCTTGTCCAAATTAAAGACGACTCTAACAGAAACCGATGTAACTGGAAGGTTGGCAAAATAGTGTCTTTAGTGAGGGGGAGTGACGGAGAGTGTCGTGTAGCAAAAGTAAAGGTCGGTGAGACTGACTTTACTCGTTCGATAGCTCACTTATATCCTCTAGAAGCGGAACAAGTAGCAGAGGAAGGAGAAACTGGTAACTCTTGTAGCTACGGACAGGAGCTGGCGGTTCAGTACGAGGACAGGCCTGAGAGTGTCCGTGAAAGCCTTCCTGCACTTTCAGAAGACAAAAGCGTAGAGGATCAGGCAGCTGTTGAAGTTCCAACACTACCTCCTAACCCTACACCCACCGTTCTTGAACAACCCACACAAGAGGGTGAAGCTCTGTGTGAAACGGTGGAAGATGCAATGGACACAAGCGATGTTCGAGAGGCAGAGAGCCACCCGGTAGAGAGTGGAGCTACTGCGGAGCATCATGAGCCTTGTGGGACTGAAGTAGCACAAGTACCGAGACAGAGAAGAGCCGCCGCCATAAGAGCGCGAGAGAAGATAGCTGAATGGACTAGTCAGCTTTTCACCTTGCTATAGGTATAGCAAGGCCTCGCCTTGGGGAGTGTCGCGAAGCACCGCGAATTTGTGTATATGGTGAGTGGCTGACTTTAGTAACTCTGTGAGTCGATTTGTAATCAACTGTTTTTGTTTATGGCAACTTTTACCTGTTTATTTGACAGAACAGTTTTTGACGTTTGCATGAGGGTAGACGGTACATGACGTAGCGAGAATAGGTGAAGGCAGAGAGCGTTCTGGCAGTTATTATTGTTTCACCGCGGAGAGAAGAGGTACACAGGTGAGTCCCGATATTTTATCATTGGATAACTGTGTGATAGCCATCTCTAACTCGTTGTACCGTGACGGATGAAACTCTCGTAGCTTAAAGTGAATAATTGTGTAACGCGACCCTGGAGCTGTCGTATCAGCTCGGGTTAAGATCCGACGTATTGGATCCGGTGGTTTGGGCTGGCTGTGAGGGGTTTTGGAGGAGGCCAGTTAGGGCTGAGGCCCGTCGGGCTGACGTCGAGTTGACCAGCAATACCTACGCAACGCGTGAGCTTCAGGCTACGCGTGGTCTCGACGTTAGGTGCCATTTCAGGTGCTTTAGTATAATATTAATATAGATCTGTCTAATGAGCACACGGCGGCTTAAAGTATCTAGCTGTAGCCAGTGCAGACAGGTAGACTGCCTAATGAGTACACGGCGGCTTAAAGTATCTAGCTGTAGCCAGTACAGGCAGAGTAAAGAACGTAAAACGTTAGAAAGCCCTGATTCGATTTAAAGTAGTAACGTAATATCGTTAGTGTGAAATGTACACGAGAGGTTCATCCGACATATGTGATAAGTTACTTAATTGTGATAAGGATGTCGTGCATGCCAGAATGAGTTATCAGTTGTATTCCCCCTGTGGCGTGGCGACAAAAGCGATAAATCGTTCTGCGCGCAGACCGCTCGACCACGACGTACTTTGCATGTATATTATTTATTAAAATTTTGTAATATTTTGTAATATATATTATAATATTTCTTACGTAAACGTGGGGGATGAAATAGCTTGAGTGTTCGTGAGGAGCGCACAGGGAGACGAGCACGAGCGACGAAAGATAACTTGCTGAGAAGCATCGGGGAATCAATTAAGTTGTTAAGAATCTTGTAAAGAAGTACTACATCAAACATCCTGCGCCTATCCTGAAGTGACAATAGTTTGTATCGGTGCAGGGAGTCCCGGTAAGATTCAGCAACAATATTATTAGTAAAATTAAGGTATTTTAAAAACTTTTTTTGAACTTTTTCTATTCTGTTTATATGATTTTTATAACAGGGACTCCAAACAACACTACAAAAGTCTAAGATTGAACGAACAAACGCAAAATACAAAATCTTAAGTGTCAGGGTTCTACTAAAAGGTTTACCTATTCTGAAAATAAAACCCAGCATGCGGAAAGACGAGTTCACGACATGATCAATGTGAAGATTAAAAGATAATTTTGAATCCATAATCAAACCTAAGTCCCTAATACTAGATACTCTTTTCAAGGTGAAATGGTTAAGAATATATGTATAAGATAAAAAGGTGTTTTTTCGTGTGTAAGAAATGATATAACATTTGTCAATATTTAGAAATAGTTGATTAGATGAACAGTAAGTACCTAATGTAAGCAAATCCTCCTGTAATTTGTAGCAGTCAGTTATGTCTTTCACAATTCTAAATAATTTTGTATCATCAGCGTACAGTAGGTATTGACTATTAGAATAGAATAGAATAGAATAGAATAGAATAGAATAGAATAGAATAGAAAAAAGTTTATTTGATACCATAAAGATAAAATAAGTACAATCGTGAGATTTAAACTAGAATAGTTGGTACCAAAATGGCTACCACTCAGCATTATGCCGTGGCACTAAGTTCCACGACGCTGATTTTCAGTGGCGACCGTAGAAGGGAGATGGCTTCACACTACAAATAAGACCGTCCACAGTCTACATTTCTTAAGATAATTTAAAGTGGAGATAATTTAAAAAGTAAAAATAGAGTAAGTATATAATAAAAAAAAGCTAAGTAAATTATCATAATGTTGCGGGGTATGCCTAAGAAGACTTAATATATAATCAGAAATAAATCCCTACTAATAATACAAATGCGAAGGTAATTCTGTCTGTCTGTCTGTCTGTTGCGCTTTCACGCCCCAATGGCTCAGCCGATCATCGTGAAACTTTGCATACACGTTGTCAGGGGTACAGGGAAGGACATAGAGTACTTTCATCCCGAAATTTCCGCGGGAACTCCGAACTTATCGCGGGTAACCGCGGGGAACAGTTAGTCAGAAATAAAATCAGAAACGGCTAAGACAATTCTTTTTGTTCCATTAGTAAAAGAGATTTTAACTTTAGTTTGAACAAGCGCTTCGTGGCAATTGCGCGCAAAGGTGGAGGAATATCATTCCAGCAACTTGTGGCAAGATATCTGAAACTACCCCTAAAGGCTGCCGTTTTATAACATGGATGAGCTAGCGGGTTAGTGCAAGACCTAGCCGCGTTACGGTTCAGAGTACAACGCCAAGTTAATTTATTTAGCAAATATTCAGGCTTGCCAGTCTTTACGACCCCGAAAAGCAAACAAGCAAAATAAAGTTTCTGCCTGGCTTTCATTTTCAAAATACCTGAGTTATTAAAATATGGCGTCACGTGAGAACGTGGTGGAATTGTGAAGCAATTCTTCTTCAAAGCTATTCTTCAACGCATTGCCAAGGTCATTAATATAAATAGAGAAAAGCAACGGCCCAATATGGGACCCTTGTGGGACTCCGGATGGAACAGGAAAAAACTGAGAGCAGTACCCCTTTACACAAACGGCTTGGCTTCTGTTGCTAATGTATGATTTGATCCATCTGAGGAGGTTGCCGTGCACACCGGCTCTCGCCAGCTTCTCAATTAAGAGGTCGTGGTTAATTTTATCGAACGCCCGGGAGAAGTCGGTGTACACGACATCCACCTGGTAGCCATCATCCATAGCCCGCGCCAAAATATCTGTGAAATTCACCATATTAGTGTCTACACTTCGATTCCTAAAGAATCCATGTTGTTGTTCAGAGATGTAATTACGGACACAGAGCGAGATTTGAGATGTAACTATTTTCTCTAGGACTTTTCCTAAAATGCACAATTTGGAAATTGGCCGGTACTCAGATACTTGTTTTTTATTTTTATTTTTAGGAATAGGGGTTATTAATGATTTTTTCCATTTGCTGGGATATATACCCTCTTCTAGGGACGCACGATAAATTAATGTGACAGGAATAGTCAGTTCTTCTGCACATTTAGAAATGAAAATAGGATGAATATCGTCAGACCCAGCCCCCTTATGAATGTTCACCCTCTTCAGTTCTTTTGAGACAATACTATAATTTACGTTAATTGTGCTAATATCTACAGCAGACGGTAAATAACAAGACAAAGTATTTGATTGGGAGTTTATAGCCTGAGAGCATACAAAAACTGAATTAAAGTATTGGTTGAAGGCGTCGCAAATCTGGTCGCCCGAAGACAAAACCCTACCATTATATGTCATTTTTTCTGGAATACCACTGGTAGCTTTTTTAGAGTTAACAAAGGACCAGAAAAACTTAGGGTGATCCTTAATTCTGTCTTCAGAAAGATCAATGTATTTTTTATGGCATTCATACTCCATCAATTTGAAGCGCTTTCTCAAACATGAAAAGGTCTGATAATCACGTAGGTTTCCATAACGTTTCCATTTTTTATGGAATAAGTTCTTTTCTTTCATTAATTTGATGAGGGGTCTTGTGTACCAAGGGGGATAATTATGATTGTGTTTGTGGTAATAAGTTGGCACAAGTTTATTTATGAGATCATAAAGGTAATCGTAAAAATTATTCGTCATTAATTCGACATCACCCAGGGTACCCAAAATCCGGTCCCAGTCAGTTGCCTTAAGTATGGGTTTAATTGCGTCGTAATCAGCCCCATGATAAAGTTTTCTCTTTTGATTGACCGTTTTTAATGAGCGCGGGAAGTACATTTTTAAATTAATTTCTAATGATCTATGGTGAGGATCCTCAGATATTAGCGGACTGCTACATGAACTCACCACACAGTGCTCACTATAGAAAACCAGGTCTAATAGTCTGTTATTATTATTGAATTGTGTGTTATATTGCGATAACAACGATATGTTCATAAAGTCGGCGGTGAGACAAGCCAGGTTATTATTATTTGTTATTAAATCCATGCAGTACGTAGATGTATTATATAACCATGAGGCATTCGTAATATTAAAGTCACCTAGGACGAGAAAGATGTCATCAGGATTAGAAAGCATAAATTCAGAAACTCTGTCATAAAAAGAATTAAGCATAGATTCATGATTATTACCGTGCGGAATATAAGTCAATATAATGTGTAAATGTCTTGTCGAGGCGGCGCGGGCGCAGGCACGAGTACTCGGTGAAGGGGAAAGGGGAGAGGGACGGCCGGCGGCGGCTATCGGTACCGACGTCCATAGTTCCTCGGCTGACGGCGGCGCACGCGTCTCAACACGGAGTTCAGGGCTAAGTCCACGGCGTAGGGCGATCAACACCCCACCACCCCGCTGGCGACCGCCAACATCTGCGCTGCGATCGCAACGATAAACTTCATACCGACTATCAATGAATTCGGAGTCATAGAAATTACAATTAAGCCATGATTCAGTAACACAAATTATGTCATAATTATTAGACAACACACCTCTCAGGAAATCATGCGACTTAGTGCGTAGGCCCCTCACGTTTTGATAATAAACGGATAAATTTATTTCATCCTCTTTTAATATTAAAATTAAAAACTGAAATAATTCCACCAACACCTAAGATACCGATTAATTCTGTAAGAAAAAAAATTATGTTCAACGATTACATTATCAAAATGAATATAAAGTATATGAAAAATTAATAAAAGTATGGGTAACAGACGGACGAATACTGTAGCGGACATAATTGCAATTGAAATGTTATTTCTCTTTGTACCTATGACAACGTAAAGGTAACATATCTTAAAGCAACATATTATATAATGAATAATATTAAAGTAAGGAAATACATACAGTCATTTTATTTTACAGAGATCGTCATCGTTTGCCACACGTATCACGCGAGACGTATCGTTTTTACGTATCAGTATTTTACATTCTGACAGCCAAACATATTTGTAACCGTTTTCCTTCGCCAACAAACGGACATTCTTATACAAAAGTTTATTATGCGGCGCTAGGTGATCACTGATAAAAACAGGCTGTGATGGGCCGTCCAGACCAGCATCCACCGTGGTCAAACCACGCCGAGCGCGCACGGCAGCTAGCATATCGGCTTTTCGTCTGCGTTGCGTAAATCCCACGATGATATTTGGAGGAATATGGCTGGTGCTATTCACGTCATTCACCGTCAAGTCAACTCCGTCGCGACCTTTTTGGTTGAAACGTCGAACTCGATGAACAAAGTCTATGTCTGAGGATGAAAATTGGAAACCTATCTTATTTGCGATGTTCTGCACGATAGTATGGAGATTTTCGCTCTTCTGTACAGGAATTCCAGATATTTCTAGATTATTAATCCTTCCTTGTTGTTCCTTAATTCGTAATTGTTCGTTGAGGTTACAGATCGTTGATTGCAAGTCGACAATATCTTTAGACATAGTATTTATTTTTTGATCATGTGCACTACTGGAAGATTTCAACATACCTATGTCACTTTTAAGTAAATTTTGTTCGTCGGATATATTTTGGATAGAATATTTAAAATCGTTCATCTGTGACTTAATTCCATTTAAATCGTTACGCAATGCATCAAGACTATGTTTTAAATTCTCGTTAAAGGAATCAAGGGTACCTTTTAAGGTTTCATTAATATTTTTTTGAAATTCCGACATAATCTCCTGATAATTACAACTGCAATCCGGTGTTTTTCGCTTCCTTAAATTGACTCCAGAACAAGCCACATCATCGAGCCTTGACAAATCAGGCTGAGATCCAGACTTAGGAGGGCTCCTGTGTACACTCATCGCGAATCAGTGCTCAAAAATCGAGATTAATTACTGTATACCGCACGCGCTCCGTACAAACAACGATTACCTAATGCAAACATACACGTTTTCAAGTTTAAGTAGGTACTACAAACAAGCGAGTTTTTACGAATCGACACGCGTCCGACCATGAGAGTGCTCAATGACTGACTGAATTGAAAATTTGTATGAGAAAATAAATTTTATGTTTGATAAATGTGCAATAATATTATATTTATTGTCCCTTAGACGTTCCCTCCCCAGCGCATTCGTTTATTATTACACTATTATCAATTTACTTTCCCAACAAACTTTTGTCGTCAGGACATTTTTTTTTTACCTCCGTATTCCCCGTAGATATACGGCCCGTGGATACTGGCGGTGCGTTCACTGAGACGCCTGAGGCGGGGATTCGTGTTTTCCAACTTGATCCTATACTCTTGAAATTCAACATACATTTGATATTCCCTAATACAAGCACTTTCTATCATATAATATTTTGTCCTATCTCCTTCAGTTTCAGAGTTATTATTGATAAACGTACTAAAATTTGTTTTTGATGTAATTTGTACCGCAATGTCCTCTAATATGTTTTAAATGTAATTTTATAGGTGTATTTTTTTATCTTCTGTACTTTAATAATTATTTAAGATTTTAATTATAACCAAAAAAATTTTGTAGGACCTTATGGGTCGTCACAGCACCAACGCCAAATTTCTCTGCATAAATTATTTAAGTGAGGGTATCGCACTCCACCCATGCGATTTATATAACTAATCGCGGTTGTGTTATCTATTCTGAGTAAAATAGCACAGTTGTATTGATCGTGTGCTATAGACTTTAGGGCTAGAAATACTGCCAATAATTCTAAATGGTTAATGTGGAACAGTTTTTCCTCTTTTCTCCATCCGCCGTGGATTCTTATGTTATCGCAGTAAGCACCCCAGCCAGTTGGTGAGGCATCAGAAAAAATTTCAATTTTATAATCAGGTATCACCATAGAGTTTGAACAAACCCAAATATTATCTCTCCACCAGGACAAATCATCTAAAATTGTACTAGATAATTTAATTTTCGTATCGTAATTATTGTTATTTTGCAGAGCTAAATACTTTTCGCGTTCCAATATCTTTGTGAATAGCCATCCATATTTTGCCGCAGGGCATGCCGCAACTAAAACTCCAATTAAATGAGATAACTCTCGTATCGAGCAAGTGGGTAGAAAGAAAAACTTATCAACCAATTGTGCAATTTTATTGCATTTTTCGATAGGTAAAGAGATAAACATTGTGGTTGAGTCAAATTCGAAGCCCAAAAATTTGCATTTTTGTTAAGGTTGCAGTATACTTTTAGAAGAATTAATAACGAAACCGAGGCATTCTAGTAATTTTAAAGTCTCGTTTACATTATGCAGGCAACTGTCATAATCATTTCCTATACAAAGTATATCGTCGAGGTATATAACAGATATAAGACCTTTAGACCTCAAATGACTCATTACCTCCTTCATAATTTTCGTAAAAGGCGCTACCGATAGCCTATAGGGCATAGCATTAAATTCGAAAGTAATTATACCAGAATTTTCGCCTTCAAATTGGAAGCGCAGGTACTTGCGGTCAGTTTCCACTATTGGAATAAGAAGGTAAGCTTCTTTCAGATCTATCGTGGCAACAAAGCCGTTACGAGGGATCATTTTACAAGCTGTCCTGTAATCTTCCATTTTGAAATGCGAATTAGCAATAAACTTATTTAATTTCTTAAGATTTAAAATAAATCTTTTTCCCCCGTTAGCTTTAGGAGCGAGAAATATCTTGGAAAGAAATTGATCATGTGATGGTGTGCAACGAGAAATTGCACCTAATTCAAGCAGATTTTTAATGGCAATTTTCATATCTTCTTTTTCTGAAGATGAGTAGAGAGACTGCTGAAATGACAGTTGTACTACATCTTTAGAAAAAGGTATCTTATAACCTTCGAAAACCCAATTTAGTACCACTGAATTTTCAGTGATTTTGTTCCAACAGTTATAAAAAAAATTTATGCGACTAGCATGTACCTTGTTTATTACTGTGGAGCTGCAGCACGTGCCTTGTACTGCCCCGCAGCCCGCGATTGAGGTTGAGGCGTCTTGCGGGGTAGCCCGGTTGTCGCTGGTTTTCTCTGCCCCCCTCTCCCCCCCCTGTTCGACGGGAAGCGCGAGGGAGTATGCCAGTTTCCCTGGTACTGATAATTAGCGCGGAGGCTCGTCGACGTAACAGTTGAAGTAGACGCTGTGCTTCTTGTATTCGGTACAATCTTTTTGATCTGTAATCCTTGCTTTTCAATTGCTTTTGAAGCTTTTATCTTATCTGGGAGCTTGCACCCAAACAGCGTGTCATCCCTTTCACTATCCTGGATGAGATTGAGGAAAGGTTTCGCCAAATAGGGAGTTATTATTTTTGTCCGCGTTTGCGTTTGAGAAAAATGCAAATCAGTTAGGATCGCTTAGATACTTAATAGCCGAAATTTTGTCGTCACCAGTAAGAAGTAGAGTTAAAGCCTTGTTAAGGGCGGCTATACCTACTCCCAACTGCTGTTGTCCAGTTTCCAGTTTCTTGTCTCGATTGCGAACCATTTCTACAATTGCCGCGGATATCTCGGCATTTAACTTTGGCGCTTGCAAAAGAGGACAGTTTTCGGGCACCAAATATTCTTTCATTAATTTCTCCTTAACCTCCTTTGACAATCCTTTACGAAGGAGTGGTTGCCAGCGTTCAGCTAACTTAGGATGAATATTGGGACCAAATTTAGGAGCGTCATCAGTGGCCTCTCCAAGTGCCGTCAGGAGCTCCATATCTAGCTCAGGGACTGGTGTGACTTCCACAGTATTGGTGGAGACCGCAATTTGCGTAGATAGGTCGGTGGCTTGATGCGCATTTTCATCGACCCTTGTTACTGATGCCAAGCTCTGATCAGGATCAGTGGGTAATAGGCCACTTTCCGTACCGCCCTCGTTCTGTGTATCCTCAATCTGGCTGATCACTTGATCATCCTGTTGCGTATCACTGTTTTCGTAAACTAAAAATAGAAAATTCTTCCATTAAAGAGGGTAGGTAGCAGAAAAAAATATCAAAATGAAATCTTAATAGACCTATGTTTTGCCTTACAGGCAGACTCAAGGCGTTTATTAATAGGTGCACATAATATACGTTCCATTGGAATCATATATTTTTAATGCGTAATGCCTTCGTGTTAACACACGGTCAACCTCCAGGCGTGCCACGTTTGAAATTCGAATCCAGGCATGGTAATTTGTACAGAGTACAAGTATCAATTAAATACATTAAAGAGTTATAACTGGACTTTGGTTTTACCAAAATTTACTTACAGTTATCATCGTGAGTCGGCGTTTCCAATGCTAGTAGACGCCTTTTATTTTGTTTTTCTGCGAGTTTACGCATTTTATTTTGATAATATTCCATTTTTTCTTCTGCGCTTCGTTTCGGCATGTTTAAATTCCAACCGAATTCGAGCGTTGAGAAACGGAGCGTGCGTTCGTCACCTCGCACGAAAAGAGAATGAGAACTGTCAAATGTAGGGATGGGTAGGTGAGCAGTATCGACTGGGTATCGATGCATTTACCGTACCAAAATCGATACTTTTAAATCGATACTTTTACTTTTTTTTTAGACGTGCGAAGTCACCTTGTAGGCTTGGAGGACTACCTGGTTAACTTATATCTGAAGAATGAAGCGACAAAATATAATATCTTCTATTATTTTTGTTATAGATTTTAATTTAATTTTATTTAATGAGTATCAGAGTATTGTTTGATTTTTTTTTTAATAATTCCTTTATCATTGTGTTGATTTTCTTCTAGATTAGCTGAAACCAATCGAACTCCATTTGATTTTGCTGAGGGTGAAAGAGAATTAGTTTCTGGATTTAATGTTGAATATAGAAGAGGTGGATTTGCTTTAATTTTTATAGCTGAATATTCTAGAATTTTATTTATAAGAATATTTTTTTGTTTAATATATTATTTAAATTTATTTTTTTATTTAAAGTTAGTTTTTATTTATTTTTTATTTATTTGAGTTCGTGGTACTTTACCTCGATATCGTTATGATAAATTAATATATTTAGCTTGAAAGAGTTATTTACCTATTTCTTTAAATTTTATTATTTTTTTATAGGTATAATTTTAGCTTTTATTAATTTATAAATTAATGAAAATTTTTAGTATAAATTAATAGAATAATAATTCTTTCTTAAGTTTTCAAAACAAATGCTTTATAAACAAGCTCATTAATTTAAATAATTTAATTGTAATTAAACATTATATTATCTCAAATTTTTGAGATAATTGGGTTTATTAAAAAATATATAAAATAAATAACTGTTAAGATTTGTCTTGTAATAATATATGGATCTTCTACAGGTTGTGCTCCAATTAATGTTAGTAAAATAATAGTTCTAATTATAGTTCAAAATAAAATTTGATTAATTGGACAGAATTGGTTTCCTTGAATTTTTTTATTTGATGTAAATGGTAAAATTATTAAAATTATAATTGATATTACTAAAGCAATTACTCCCCCTAATTTATTAGGGATAGATCGTAAAATGGCATAAGCAAATAGAAAGTATCATTCTGGTTGAATATGAATTGGGGTAACTAATGGATTAGCTGGAATAAAATTATCAGGATCTCCTAACATATATGGATTAACTAAGGTAATAATAATAAGAAAAAATTATATAATAATAAATCCAATTATATCTTTATATGAGAAAAAGGGATGGAATGGAATTTTATCTAAATTTCTATTTATTCCTAATGGGTTATTAGATCCTGTTTGATGGAGGAATAATAAATGAATTATAACTATTATAGTTACAATAAATGGTAGTAAAAAATGAAAAGTATAAAATCGAGTTAAAGTAGCATTATCTACAGCAAATCCTCCCCAAATTCAATTAACTAATATAGTTCCTAAATAAGGGATTGCTGATAATAAATTAGTAATTACTGTAGCCCCTCAAAATGATATTTGTCCCCAAGGTAGAACATAACCTATAAAAGCAGTTGCTATTAATAAAAATAAAATAATTACTCCTGATATTCATGTATATTTAAAATTAAATGATTCATAATAGATCCCTCGTCCAATATGTAAATAAACACAAATAAAAAAAAGAAGCTCCATTTGCGTGAAGTGTACGAATTAATCAACCATATCCAACTCAAGCTGGAGATGTGAGCTTTTAAAAATTTTAACACGTGATCACATAGACAATACGAAAACAAGAAGTTTGAGTACCAACACGATGGGTCTGGGACTCATAGTTTCCGAGATATGAGCTTTTAAAAATTTGATCACGTGATCACATAGAAAACACGAAAACAAGAAGTTTGAGTGCCAACACGATGGGTCTGGGACTCGTAGTTTCCGAGATACAAGCTTTTGAAAATTTGACCACGTGATCACATAGACAACACGAAAACAAGAAGTTTGAGTACCAACACGATGGGTCTGGGACTCGTAGCTTCCGAGATATGAGCTTTTAAAAATTTGATCACGTGATCACATAGATAACACGAAAACAAGAAGTTTGAGTACCAACACGATAGGTCTGGGACTCGTAGTTGCCGAGATATAATCAAAAAAAAAAATCACCACCTCGTCATTCTCGAGCACAGTTAATTTATTTTTTATTTTGAAGTAAATCACTCAAGGATAGCGGGAAAAATGTAATCTGCCGATTCCCATAAGCCGAAGAAACAAAAATCGTCTATAAAGTTGAGAACTATTCTTCACTGCCTTTTTTTTCCTTTTTCTCTATCTCTCTCTCGCACCGTCCTCACACTACTTTCCGTCGCTACGACGTCATCACAGCATATCACGGCACTAAACGTGTCAAAATGATAACTTTTTTTTAAGTCGGTAAAAATGCATACTAAAATAATTGAAGGTAAGTATTATATATCATCGAATTATAGGTTTAACTATATCCTTTCACTTAAATGTAATTTTTAACCGACTTCAAAAAAGTTGCGGTAAGTACACCTATTACTCCGCTCGCACCTTTCTCTGCCTTTCACTTTTTGTGTATCTCTCACTGTCTTGCATCATTCCCACGCTGCTGTCCGTCGCCATGAAATATGTTTTTGTGAACAAGAAATAGTTCAAAAAGTTATTAAACTTACGCCAGAAATAAAAAAAAAATCTTAAAAATAAATCATAATTTTTGTTGTTAGCAGTCAGATTAATAATATCCCACAAAATTGTTGTCAGATTTTAAGCCAACATAAATTGGAATGCAAGCTGAACCTTCTGTAAAATAATCTAACACGCTCGAGTATTAAAAACTGGATTTTTTTTTGCATTTTCAAAAATTCGCTGCTACATAGCAGCACAGCATTGGGTTCACTATCCCCTTTGAATATTTGACGCGCTGGAGTAAATGTTTTTTTTTTTCATTTTCTCCCCTTCCGGATAGCCACCCCCACCACGCAAATTGGCAGATGAATGTACCTTAGATATCAGAGACACATTGGAGTATCTAAACTACAATATCTGACGCGCTCGAGTATTTCCATGTAACTGTTTGTTTTTACATTTTTGAAAGCCTGTAGAAGCTAAACCCATCAGTGAATGAAAAAACATCATATAATCTTATTTTGTTTCTACCTCCTAATCTTCAAAACCCAGTAGGTCCCAACGACGCTCGAGTGAATCCCCATTTAGCATCAGTATCTCCCGTAATATTAGCAACAGTTCGCGTAGGCGGCAACGGGCGGTTGCGGGCACCCCGCAGTGGGCGAGGCTACCCGTTGTAACTTACCCCCCCTTTCGCGCGACTTTCTCCGATCTACTTCTTACTACGATGATCTCTAATTTGGCCTGATTGTCTAGTGGTTAGGACTCTAAATTCGTTGTGTGCAGTAGCCTATGATTCTTTTAGGTTGAGATTGAACTATCGTCTTAGTATTTGCATCATAGTTTTTAGTTTTGGTTAAGTTTATAGCTAAGATTCTAAAGTTAATACATGAACGATCTCTAATTTATGCTTAGCGAATACACGGACGGTTTTAGATTAGTACACGGACGAATCCCTATTTTTATTGCTTTCGTGCGACCTCTTTCCTAACTTTAGGTGGATGATCTATTTTTAATCTATTTATGTGGATGATCTAGTTTTAGTTTATTTATGTGGATGATCTAGTTTTGTTAGTTTGTTTGTGACGACCTGCCTCCCTAACATTATATCGATGTTCTATTTTATTAGTTTGTTTACCGGCCTAATTCATTAGTTTATATTGACGACCTAATCTATTGCTTGTAGGCTAAGTTTGAATAATCTTGACCCTAATGTTTGTCTATCTCTACAATTTGTTTTAGTTTGTGTTTGTCGGTTTAACCCCGGTCAACATCTCGTCAAAAGCTACCATTCCTGGCTCAGATGGCTCAGACATTGCCAGGACGCATAAATATATTTAATAAACCACCCAGACGATTCTATTCCAAGGTCGACCAGATTTTGTCCCCTCAGCATGACGCAAGCATTGGCCACAGGAACCTCAAGTACTACGTGAAATGATTGTTGGCACTGCAACCAATCCCGACGTCAAACCGAAGGTAAGGCTTCCAGTTAATACATAAGTATTCGCCGGAAGGTGGTATAGCCCCTCCTGCGCTATTCCACGGTGATGACCATCCAGCACAATGCCTTCGTCACCTCCCCCAACCTGTTTCACAAGGTAGAGGATCATTCTAGATGGTTACATCTAAGATCATTCACCAGCGTCCGTTTCAGGAATCCAGTGAGGAGACTGTACGTCCCCAGTCCGAAGACTACCGCCGCGTTGGAGCCATGGTGAGCCCTTGAATATGTGCCAGCCCGAAGACCAGGGTTGGGTGGGACCACCACAAACCAAACCCCAGCACAGTGATCCAAAATTGTATGTGTGTGTTGTCGGAGACCAATCTCTCCCTGGAACCTGGAACTTCAGCTGATGAACTCTCTGTCATACTGCAAGCAGTGAGGCCGTAGCCTAGCCGTAGCTGTAGAGTTGAATGGCTCTCTCTCCCCTGTGAACCCACTCGGGCATCCAACTCGTTCTGCCACATCAGAACATTGGCAAGCACATCGTGTTGAAAAACACAAAGGTTGCCGAGAATCTAGCGTCAGCGACGAGGTCGCCAACAGCCGATCCCTCAGCCTCTGCACAACGGTCTCGATCGCAAAGCGCAGGGACCTACGTAAGCATACATGTGGTTGCGAGTCACAGTAGCTCCAGTCTGTCTCCGCAGCCAGCAATCGAGCCACAGAGCGCATTGGCCCATCGATAATATTTGTAATAAAAAGAAAGGTAAAACAGAAAGAAGAGCGAACAACCCTTCCCTGGTGTAGGAGAGGGCCGGCATCTCCAGTCAGCCGCATCGGTGATATGTAGATTGAATAACACGGAAGGCGTTGTTATTCAAGGTAAGGTACAAGGCGCACAACGAAACTCGTCACGGCGCAGATGACTCAAGGCGCGGATTTTTACCCATCTACGCCATCATACGCTCGCGACGTGCAATGTCCAACCGTTCAAGATTAGAGTTCCGTTTGCTTCGAGCCTATTTGGTACTGTGATTTGAAGATCCTTCCTCGTGACTAATGTTTTCAGGTCTACGCTCGAGATATCCTAACGGACGTCAAGTGCACTGACAGACCTTCGCACAAAAACATTAAATCACTCTGCGCTATCGCACGCTCAACAAGACTATTCGTAACGAACCGTCTTTTGTAATGATAAAATCAATACAAATATTCTACTCAAAGCATCTCGTTCACGAAGCACATCGGCCCACATACGCTTTCATGCGACCACCAAGTATCACAATCGCGCATGCTCGCCTCTGCACAACGCAATCAGGACACAATGAGTAATGACGAAACTTCCAGGTCGCGTGTACGAATCCTTGCACAAACCGATAAATCGTTCTGCGCGCAGACCGCTCGACCACGACGTACTTTGCATGAATATTATTTATTAAAAAATTTGTATGAGAAAATAAATTTTATGTTTGATAAATGTGCAATAATATTATATTTATTGTCCCTTAGACGTTCCCTCCCCAGCGCATTCGTTTATTATTACACTATTATCAATTTACTTTCCCAACAAACTTTTGTCGTCAGGACATTTTTTTCACCTCCGTATTCCCCGTAGATATACGGCCCGTGGATACTGGCGGTGCGTTCGGCCCTGTATTCCGAGACGCCTGCATGGGGGGATTCGCGTTTTCTAACTTGCTTCTATACTCTTGAAATTCAATATACATTTGGTATTCCCTAATACAAGCACTTTCCTTCATATAATATTTTGTCCTAACTTATTTAGTTTAGGAGTTATTATTGATAAACGTACTAAAACTTGTTTTCGATGTTATTTGAATCGCAATGTCCTCTAATATGTTTTAAATGTAATTTTATAGGTGTATTTTATTATCTTCTATACTTCAATAATTATTTAAGTTTTTAATTATAACCAAAAAAAATTTTGTAGGACCTTATGGGTCGTCACACCGTACACAATTTCCTCTGCTTCACCCCCTCAAATACCTACAATTCGTGAAGGGATAGGCCCTTAAATCATTACTATCCCGTGAGAAGGCGCGCTATGAGCAATTTGCTCACACAAAAATTAAAAGCAAGAATTATTGGTGATATAGACACCGTAACATCTCAAGTGCCTAGGTACCTTCCTAACTATTCATCCTCTCCCCCCTGACGCAACTCTCATGGCTGTCAGTTCTGTTGCGGCCGCGCAGCGAGGTGTTTGTGGAGGCCGTGTACCATCGTGCGGTAATTTGCTCATCACGCGCCCATCCATGTAAGTATTTATTTTGTGTATAAAAAAAGTATTATTGTGTTTTCTAGAATATATTATTTTATTTATTTGTATTATATTGGTTAATTATTACGTAAATACTCTGTAGTAATATTTTAGTAATAATATTTTTTATTTTTAGCTACAATACACATGTAAAATGGACGAACGACGTCAAGCACAAATTTGTTCTTGGCTGGAGGAGGATTTTAGTGACGAAGCATTGGATGCGGATCTTGAGAATGGAGAACAACATCGTGTTGACACCATAGAAAGCGATAGTTCTATCATTTGCAGTCTTCATGCAACAGATACGGAGCAATCTTCGGATGAAACTGAAGCTGATACTTCAACTCCTGCGCCGCAACAACCAAGAAGTAGGACCCCATTCTATACTGGAAAAGATCAATCAACGAAATGGCTTATGCATAAGCCTTTACGTAACGTACGTTCCAGAAGTTGTAATATCGTTATCCACTTACCAGGGGTCAAAACTGTAGCCAAGAATGCAAATAAACCCTTGCAATGCTTTTCATTGTTTGTGGATGATTCAATGATAGACAAAATAGTCTTGTACACTAATATATACATCACAAAGTTACATGAAAAGTTTTCACGTGAACGCGATTGTAAGATTACAGATACAATTGAAATAAAAGCACTGATCGGAGTATTGTACATGGCAGGCTTGAAAAAGATTAGTCATTTGAATGTAAAAGCAATGTGGCTTGATGATGGTACAGCATGTGATTTCTTTAGAGCGACGATGTCAATAAAACGATTTTTGTTTTTATTACGGGTTCTGCGATTTGATGATATCAATACCCGGGATAACAGAAAAGAAAGCGATAACCTGGCGCCAATCCGAGAAATATTTGAAAGCTTCGTTGCTCATTGTAATGAAAATTATACTCCCGGAGAGTACTGTACTATCGATGAAATGTTGGAATCATTCAGAGGTCACTGTAAATTTAGAGTGTACATATCCAACAAACCCGCAAAATACGGCATCAAAATTTATGCGCTTGTAGATGCCAAAACCTTTTACTCAAGCAATTTGGAGATTTACGCTGGAAAACAACCCGCAGGACCTTTCAATTTAAGCAATTCTGCTACTGATGTTGTCAAGAGAATTGCAATGCCGATATTGAACACTGGAAGAAATATAACTATGGACAATTATTTTACATCCATACCGTTGTTTGATGAATTAAAAAATACCTACAGAACAACTGCGGTGGGTACACTGCGCAAAAATAAGAAAGAAATTCCGCCTTTATTTTTGTCCACAAAGGATAGGCCAATGCCAAGTTCCATTTTTGGTTTCGGTGAAGAAATGATGATCCTGTCATATGTACCAAAGAAGAAAACAAAGAAAATTGTCCTTATGTTATCATCTCTTCACGATGACGATAAAATAGACCAAGAAACTGGAAATGAAGCTAAACCCGAGATTGTAACCTTTTACAATTCCACAAAAGGAGGAGTGGATGTAGTAGACCAAAAGAAAGAGGATTATTCCGTTGCGAGAATCACTTCAAGATGGCCAATGCGCTTATTTTTTTCCATTTTGAATATAACTGGAATTAATGCTCAAATAATATACAAAGCTAACACAAAAACTTTGATTGAACGACGAACATTCCTAAAAGAAGTGGCGCTCGAGCTGGTAAAACCACATATTTCACGCCGGCTTTGTATAGAGAACATATCGCCAGATCTCAAATTCCTAATGAAGCGATTTGTGCCAGCGCCTACACCTATTGCAGAGCCTAGGTCAAGTGGATTCTGTTCAATATGTCCTAGACGTAAGAATAGACGGTCAAAAAAAGCTTGCACTTTGTGCAAGCAATTACTCTGCACTGAACATATCACATACATGTGTTCAATGTGTTTCGAGAGGCACACTCGTCTAGATCTCATGGAAGACTGATTTTTTTAATTTTTTGTTATGTAAGATTTTTTATTACGATTTTTATGAAGACTGCCAAAATTAAAAACTAAAAATAAGTCGATTTGTTATTTGTTATAGAAGTTACATTTATGTTAAATATTTTTAATTAAAATACTTATTTTCTTACATATTAAACCTTGTTTTAATCACATAAATCCATTATAAGTCAATAAATATTATAAAAGTAGAAATATGAGCATTTAAAATAGTGTGAGCAAATTGCTCGCGCGCGCCTCTTTGTGTAACAAACTGAAGCGCGCCTTCTCACGGGCTATATTTCCGTGAGAGTAATGTGCGAAGCACAATTAGGGTATAGCTAGGCTATTATAGCTGTCTATCCAAAATAAAACCAAAACCAAAAAACATATTAAGTAGGTATACGCTTTAGGTACATGTCTATGCACGTACAGCCCGTTTTTATGAGTGTTAAATCATAAACCATAGTAAATAACATAAATTGTCTACCCGATGAATGCAACGGGTATAAAATTATAATCCGAAGAATACAACGGATACAAAATACAGAAAAAAAAGGTAATTCCCATTGAATGCAACAGGACATGGTAATGTTTTTGCACCCGATGAATGCAACGGGTGTTAAATTATATCCGAAGAATACAACGGATATAAAAAACATGATTCTTAATAATGTGATATAAAATGAATCGCATAAAATAAAAACCTTGGGGTTGCACATCATTCGAAACCTCTAAATCGATGGTTCGTAGAATCCTCCGTCGTTGCTTTCTTTACAATTCCTGTTTGTATTATACTTCTTCATTTTTCTTAGCCAGAGCTTCTTCAGGGCTTTCTTCCAGCTTTCTTTCGGGCGTTTTTCAAATAAATATTTGTTTACTTTTTCCTTGTGCGAAAGCCGCGCGCGCACGGACAAGAATGAAGGTATTTGGCGCGGATGCTAGGGCGTGGAGTGAAAGAGACGGCGTGATGCTTTCTCTTTCTACTCTAAAACTTGTGCGATATAGTTGGCGCGTAACAGGGCTACTACTACATGGACAAGGATTAAATCTCGAAGGTAGAAGACGGGATAATTGAGGTTATATAGGGGCTTATATTTTAATGATTGGTCATGGATTATGTTCTTCAGGTATATTTTGTTTAGCTAATATTAATTATGAGCGATTTTATAGACGAAGAATATATATTAATAAGGGTATATTAAATTTTATACCTTCTATAAGATTGTGGTGATTCCTATTACTTTCATCAAATATAGCAGCTCCCCCCTCATTAAATTTAATAGGTGAAATTAGATTAATTAACAGATTAATTAGATGATCTTGAATTTCAATATTGACATTAATTTTACTATCCTTTTTTAGAGCTGGTTATAGATTATATTTATATTCTTATACTCAACATGGTGAATTTAGTTTAGGAGTTTATAGATTTTACACAGGAGTATGTCGTGAATATTTATTATTAATATTACATTGATTACCCTTAAATTTTTTAGTAATAAAAATTGATTATGTAATAATTTGATTTTACTTAAATAATTTAATTAAAATATTGATTTGTGGTGTCAAAAATATGATAGGAATCATTTTAAGTTATTAATAAATATTGTATTTGTTGAATTAGATTTTTTTTTTTTTTTTTTTTTAGATTAATTAATTTTTTTTTTCTATTTATTTTATTATAAATAATAAAGTAATTTTTTTAGAATGGGAGTTAATTTCATTTAATTCTAAATTTATTGTAATATCAATTTTATTTGATTGAATATCTTTTTTATTTATAATATTTGTTTCATTAATTTCTTCTGTAGTAATTTTTTATAGAAAAAGTTATATGTCTAGAGAAGTTAATTTAAGTCGATTTATTATTTTAGTTTTGCTTTTTGTTTTTTCTATAATTTTATTAATTATTAGACCTAATACTATTAGAATTTTTTTAGGTTGAGATGGTTTAGGTTTAGTTTCTTATTGTTTAGTTATTTTTTATCAAAATGTTAAATCTTATAATGCTGGTATATTAACTTATTTATATGATTTTATCTTCCTTTAACTTCTTTATGTATAAATATTTCTAATTTAGCTTTATGTGGGTTTCCGTTTTTGGCTGGATTTTATTCTAAGGATTTAATTTTAGAATTTTTTATATATTTTTTTTTTTATATTTTATTTCAACAGGTTTAACTGTTTTTTATACTATTCGTCTTTTAATATATTTAATAATTGGTGATTATAATTTATTAAGAATTTATAATTTATATGATGAAGATTATTTTATATTAAAAAGAATATTTATATTATTATTTATAAGAGTTATTAGAGGTAGATTATTAAGATGATTAATTTTTTCTTATCCTTTTATGATTTATTTGCCTTTAAATATAAAGTTAATAGTTATTTATATTAGATTTTTAGGAGGTTTATTAGGCTATCTAATTAGAAATATAAATATTAATTCTTTTAATAAATTTTTATGGGGTTATAGTATTAGAAATTTTTTATGTTTAATATGATTTATACCAAGATTATCTACTTATGGATTAATTTATAAATTTTTAAATTTTGGTCAAAATTTATCTAAAAATATTGACATAGGTTGAAGAGAAATTTATAGAGGACAAGGTATTTTTTTAATTATAAAAAAATATTCTTCATTCTATTTTAATTTTCATATCAATAATTTTAAAATTTATTTATTTAGATTTGTTATTTGAATTTTATTTTTAATAATTTATTTATTAATTTATTTAAATAGCTTATATTTAGAGTATAATATTGAAGATGTTGGGGAGATTTATTTAATCTTTAAATAAAATAAAATAAAATAATATAATAGAAATATAAAGATTAAAATTAAGCTGCTAACTTAATTTTTAGTGGTTAAATTCCATTAATATTTTTTTTTATATAGTTTAATAAAAACATTACATTTTCATTGTAAAGAAAAAAATTATTTATTTTTCTAAAAATTTTTAATTGGAATTTTTATTCAATTTTATCATTAACATTAACCTCTAATTTGGTTTCAATTAATATATATATATATATGTCGGAAATAGAACATAGGAACATGGAACTATAATAAGCAATTGCACCAACATAGTTATAGATTATACAGCATACCAGATATCCGTAGGGAACACGGGGCAGTGCCTGGGACTTGCGACCCAGGTGTAGGTTTAATGGGGCCCCTTTACAATGCATGAACGCTCACCTCCACTGCCCGTGCTCCCGACTTAAACAAACCTCTGGAAACAATTAGATGACACAGCACATGTAATCACTATAGTCACGTAATCACTTGATACGACACTGATACGACATTATAACTGCACTGAACCGAACACAAAATAACAATGAACCGTCGCTTACGCATACCCGAATTTTATATGAAGTTCTAACAAAGACGAGTCGGGCAATGGAGTGGAGCGGGGGAACGAATTTTCTACAACCGCTATTCGACGGCGGGAAACAAAAGTTATTTTTAATGAAACTACCCTCTCGCCGACACGGCCATTCTGACGTTCACACGTCCCCGTGTGATGCAATATCCAAAGAAAAATAATTTACGAGAGTAACAAGTTCGCTCGGCTATTCTGACATGCGCACGTCCTCGGGCGCTGAAATCACAGGAAGAAATCCGAGATAGAAAACTAATATGAACGCTCGTTCATCCTGACATAATATCTCACTCTCAACATCACTCAAAAACACTCGTACAATCTAGCTTTCGAAACATTCAAAAACTCCGCGCACGACATGCCGCACCCAACACGCCGCGCCCGTGCCCAACACGCCGCGCCCGTGCCGAACACGCCGCGCCCGTGCCGAACACGCCGCGCCCGTGCCGAACATGCCGCCCTCGCTGACAAACTACTCCTGAGAATGCCACCAATACAATAACTATCTCACCGATTGTAAGATCGCGCGAACACCGTTGACGTTTCGAATAGTCACAAAATCTTAAAGTTAATCAAAGTACTCTAATTCTTACTAATGTTAAGAACGGATTCAACTGGCCAAGGTAACAAATCCATATTAACCACTTATCAAACTCTACTATGTAGAATACAAACTCTCAAGTAAGATCTCCAACACCACGGCTTCTTTGCCGACCGGCAACATCATTGCCCTCACGTCCCGCATAAGGACCGTTAGCGTATCTCTACCATAGAGCAGCTAACCCGTGTGCATCACCCGCTGACTGCACATCGCACGGTCTCCAAAGACCCCGACCTCCGCCAGAATCATACGCGCACCGCGCACCCACGGACTACTTGAGCTACCTCAAGAGAAACCGATTTCCACCGGGCTACGGCTACGTAATAATTACTGGTACGGTCGAATATTGTACGGTCGTTAGAGATATTTACTTGAGTTTTCGTCACAATTAAATAAAAATCGTAACTTACTGAATTCCTAAATTAACTTGTCAGAATACCGCAAATCTACTCAACGAAATTTAACGACAGCTGGGTACGTGGGTAGGCTACAATTCATTTTTTTGGTTTAGATTCAAATTACAATAACCCAAAACCCACGTGGTTTCAGCTTCGCGATTGCAAATACCTGTTGTAACAATGCAGTTTCGTAGATCATCGAATAAACGAGAAACAATATTTTAAAGAACGAATCAGTAGCAATTACTTCACCAAAACACATTAACTAGGTGTCACATGACATAATTAGGTACCCAGACACGTGACGTAGTTAAGTACCCACCGAAGGTATCGAAACCTTCGAAATCTAAAATGGTATTCTTTGGGCTACACTACAGAGAGATGAATCAACACTTTGTAACTGGTGTGTCTTACTTAAGACCATGATAATACGAGCCTATTACCAAACTGGAGTGCTGATAACGGTGACGCCAAGCTATCACGATAGAACCTAACAACGTGCTTAACTCACCCTACAAAAACAACCCAGTAAAAATTTACACTAGCAAGGTTGTTGTACTTCAAACTTGACAAGTAATTGGAAAATCCGAAAACCAGAATACTATTTTACATCGGCATTTATGATCTACCCTGTCACCCGAGAAATAGTTAGGAATTAACACGAATCGACATTCTAATGTCAATAACGGCATACTGTGGGTAGATTACAGGTTATTAATTTTCGTCCATATAAAACTTACACAAAAGACAAAAGTTAGAACTTTCAACCCAGCGGTTGCAAAACCCGTATAGTAGTGGTTAACGATCGCGGCGTTTTAAATTGAGGAACACCACTTAAAGAACACAGTAGGCATCGCATCGCAAAACACAATTTGGTAGGTATATGACAACACTTGATAGACAAAGGAATCGAAACCTTTGCAATTCGATTAAAGTAACTCACATTTAGGTGTTCGAGCCTCCGCTTGAACCACCTATGAGATTACACCTTCATTATTCGTAGTCAACTACCCGCGTTTCCTGTACAATTCTTACCCAAATCAGTCTGTGCTTGCATTTGCTGTCTCTTTCTAACCTTGTCTTGGCAGCGCGCGGCTGTCCTGTTTGTCAGTACGCTTTCAATATTCGTGCGGTCAACACGTACCTACTCACTGCGGGAACGGAAAGTGCCAGCGGTGAGTGAAATTATTTGAGTTATTACACTCGAGTGACCCAATTAAAATTCCGCTCGGCGCCTCACGGCCCAGCGACGATTTAGGAGTTCTCCTAACTTTACCGTCACGATTCTTTTCGGTATCTTACGGGTCGAGTCAACAACGTCGCATAAATCTATCGACGTAGCATGAGCCTCCCGACGTCGTATTAGTTACTCGACGTCATATCAGTAACTCGACATCACATGCGCATCAACTCAATGTAGCATCAGTTACTCGACGTCGTATCAACTTGCGTCGAATCACTAACAAGGCGTAGTATGAGTTACTCGACACGTCGCGTCGTGTCACTAACTCGACGTCGTATCACTTGACGTCGCGTTTTTTTTAACCAAAGCTATAAATCACATTACAGACATGGGAGAGCTTACTACTATGGGAGAATTGGCTTCCCTGCCAGGTCAAGACCAGAATGACGCCAGAGCATTCCAGGCCGTAGTATCAGCCATCGACGAGTATTTCCCTTCAACGTGGCGTACATGGCGAGTCATGAATTACTCGTTCCAAGATATTTTTGGGGAAGATATAGCACAGAAAACTGACGCTAAATTGCGATTTGCTTTACCTCTCGATGTGTTAGCTAAGGCATTCGACCCTTCAACTACGTCTCTGTCCGAAAGACGCTTCAGGTCCATAAAAAACACAATTCTGGCGTGGCCCTTGGGACGTGCCTTACTTTATGCTCCACACGCGATCATGGAGAAGATTCACGATCCAGACTACTCCAACTTCGTAAACGCAGTGCGTGAAATAAAACCAAGATTGCTGAACAGACATCGCGCATCATCCCAACTTCGCGAATCAGCCGAACAACGCGAAACATCACTAGTAAGCAGTCCTAGTAAGCCGAGCTCAGTCGAAAGTCGGAAAAGGCCGAGCACAGACTCCCCTATGGGAGTCTCTCCGCCAAAGCGAGCAGTTTCCGCTAACAGTGACGCTCTCCTAGCAGAGGTCCTAACTAAGCAGACGGAGATGTTCAGCAAATTGCTCAACATGACAACAGAGCAAAATGAGAACATCAAAAAATTACTCGATCGGGGCGATCCCAATACAAATACTGCCGATGTTGCGAACGAGTCTTTTGATTCAATCCCGGATAGCACAAATACAGACGACGAAATTGACGTTGCTTCGTGCTCTTCAACTAAACGAAGCGTGGCTTCAACCTCGGAAGAACAGGCCCTTGAAGACCAAATTGTAGAAGCTCAACGTAAATTAGCCGCTCTTAAAAAGGGTGAGATCACGGAAACTGAAGTTACTTTTGACTTTTTGCCATTTACGGTTGAAAAAGAACCGAAAGTGTTAAAAGCTGATGCTGAACTACTGAAACAGGGGATCAGCTGTCAACGGTTTGGACAAGAGGGCTGGCAAAACGTCAGATACTCGGATACTCAGAAATTGTTTCAAGCCACCCCAGCGTTCAGCTCTCTGAAGACTAATAATATATTGGCAGGAGCAACTCCTAGCTACAAATCCGTTACCATTCTCGAAAAGGTTGATATGACACTAGGAGCCGTGACTAATGGTTTGCTCCAACAAAGAAGATGTTTCCAAGACTTGCTGGATAAAATGCCACAAGATATGCGACAACAAGTGGGGAAAGAATTTCTTGCCGCAAATTCAAATTTTAAAAAGATCTCCGATAATTTACTTCAATACGTGTGTGGACGTCGTGCAGAGGTGATACAACAAAGACGGGAGTCATTCCGCCCTGTAAATCGCGTAATGAGGCAAATTCTGCATGACATTCCCCCATCGGAAAGTCACCTGTTCGATGATAAGGCGCTAGCTGAGGCTGTCAAGGAACAAGGTGGCATTCATAAGTTTTTTCAAATCAGGAGGAAGCAGGCATCGCACACCGACAAGCCTAATTACGACGAAACAAGAAAAAGGGATATCCCCAGAACGTTACCAAGCAACTTTACCTCGAAGAAAAAGAGATATAGCAACGACAATTATGCTAAATGGAACCCTGCAACAAAAGGAAAGAATGGATTTTCAAGTTCAGCCCGAGCACACGCTCACCCTTCCAAGAAAAAAGGAGGGGACAAAAAATGACTTATTCAAAGCGGGGTGCCTAAAGCAGCACATAAACAGCTGGAAACATGCACCCGCACCCATTCTCAAAATAATAAAAGGTTACAGAATTCCATTTCGAATAAAACCCCCATTAAAAATATTTTCGAAGAAAATGACTCAAACATTTCAAACAAAGTCGTCACCAGAGATGGCCCAAGAAATGGAGGACATGTTGAAATCATCCGCCGTGGAGCTCTCAAATCAAACATCAGGTTTCTTATCCACCTTTTTCTTAAGGAAAAAGGGAGACGGTACAAACAGACCAATATTCAATCTGAAAAGATTGAATCAATATGTCATAGCTCCCAAGTTTCGGCTGCTCAACTATCAAAGCATCCCGTCCCATCTGGAAAAAGGCGATTACATGATGAAAATAGATATCTCAAAGGCATACTTCCATGTTCCAGTCATAAAAAGTCATCGTCGATTCCTATCATTAGTATACGAAGGCAAAATACATCAGATGACCTGTTTACCTTTCGGCCTAGCCAGCGCCCCAGCGGCGTTCGCGAAAATAACCAATTGGGTCGCTCACGAGTTACGACAGAGAGGTCTAAACATCATAGTTTACCTGGACGACTTCCTACTCATACACAGGGACTACCAAACCCTGACAAAGCACATGATGATTGCTACAGAATACCTAAAGAACCTAGGATGGAAAATAAATCTTCAAAAGTCATCAGGAGTACCAACAAAAGAATTGGAATACCTAGGGATCACCTGGAATACGGAGAAAAACGAAAAAAGTATCGAACCTCAGAAAACCGTAAAGCTGGTAAATCATTTAAGGGATCTCATACAGAAAAGGCAATGGAGTTGGTACGATGCAAAAGTAATTTTAGGAAAACTAAACTTCGCATCATACGTTGTACCACTGGGACGCCTGCATTGCAGAGTTTTGCAAAGACTAGGAAACCGCTTGCCGAAGAACAGGCGTTACAAAAAATTCGCGTTACCAGAGGAAGCCCTAGCGGAACTGAGCTGGTGGCTACAGAACGCGAATCAAAAGTCTCCGATCCACTTTGCCCAGCCAACAGTGTTTATAACTACGGACGCAGCCGATCGAGGATGGGGAGCAATAGTAAACGGTCGTCGCCTTTGGGGCGAGTGGTCTCTTTGCCAACAAAAATGGCACAGCAATCAGAAAGAGCTTTGGACGGTCTACGAAGTCCTGAATCAATTGGGTCCCGAGATTCGAGGGACATCGATAATGATACAAACCGACAATCGTACAAGTGTGGCTTACATAATGAAACAAGGAGGTACTCGCTCCCTAACGTTACTGCAAACAGCAACGAAAATTTTAGAACTTTGCCAAAAGCTACAGTGTCACCTAACAGCTCGTTACATACCAGGGCAATACAATGGGATAGCAGACGGACTATCCAGGGCCAAGGCCCTGCCGGAGTGGCATCTAAACAAGAATGCCTTATATACGATTTTTCAAGAATTAGGTCACCCGGACATAGACCTGTTTGCTTCACGAACGTCAGCGATTGTACCGGCCTATGTAAGCGAAGACTCGAAGGACCAGGGGAGTCAGTACACCAATGCATTCAGCAGGACGTGGCGGTACAGGTTAGGATGGATTTTTCCCCCGCCAGCATTAATTCCTCAAGTGCTACGTCACCTGAAAACATCCGAGGGCCAATACCTACTGGTAACTCCAGTTTGGACACGAGCGTTCTGGGAGCCGGAGGTACGGAGACGTGCCTTGTGTCCTCCACTAAGAATCCCAAATCTCCGAATGAATCTGATCGATTTACGAACCAACCAGCCACCCCCAGAGGTGGAGAATCTAGATTTAGTGGTCTGGAAGATTCGGGCTGGACAAGTCAAGTGAACGGCTGGTCTGAAAGAGAAGTACAGCTACTAGAAAGCTCATGGCGCTCGTCAACTTTAAGGACCTACAAACCGGTTTGGTCAAGATGGCGAAGTTGGGCCTTGTCGGGGGGTTTTTCAGTGGACAATCCAGATCCGCAATCGCTTGCCAAGTACTTGTGTCATCTTTTTCTTAATGAAAACCTAGCTCCAAGAACTGTGGCCTTACATAAATCAGTCGTTGCTACCTTTGCTAACCCCAATGGGTCTGCAACACTGAGTTCACACCCACTGGTAAGACAGGTTGTTAAGGGTATATTTGCCAAAAAGCCACCACAGAAAAAGCCATTATCGTGGAAAATTGAAGATTTGTTGAATTACCTCAGAAGTTACACTATCCGGGAAGATAACATTTTCGCTGTATCTAGACACACATGCGCTCTTTTATTACTAGCATCTGGTAGAAGAGTGCACGACTTGACACTCTTAAGTATCGAAGAAGATTCGTTTGAGGACATGGGTGATGAAATCATTTTTTGGCCCGTTTTTGGATCTAAGACTGATACATCTTCTTACAGACAGTCAGGTTGGTCACTTAAAACTATGGAAGGTCAGGAAAGCCGCCTGGACGTGGTACTCTGGATTAGGAAACTAATCAATGTATCATCACAACGCCGCAACTCTAAGAATATCTCTAATCTTTTCATAACTACCAGGGGTGCAGTAAAAGGTGCCTCTCGATCCATAATAGCAGGCTGGATTAGATCTCTCTTTAAGGAAGTCGGAATGAATGCTTCCGCAGGCAGTTTCAGAGCCGCGGTGGCTTCGGACATTTGGACCAGTAATCGATTGGATATTGATGCTCTATTAGAAAGAGGCAACTGGCGCAGTAAAAATACATTCTTTAATCATTATTTTAGAGAAATACCAAAGCCGATAGGTGCGATAAATAACGAGTTAGTAAATTCATTCAATCCAATTTAATCAAGCGAATTTATAATTGATAAAACTAAGATGATCACGAAAGGAAAGGTTACCATATTGTTTTAAATTATATTTTGGAATAAATACTTATTTTTGTTGAATAATTACCGCAGTTTATAACTTTTAACCTACCCTACATCACAGTACGCTTTATGCCAGCGCCGGCAGATAGTAAACACGTCTCATAGGTGGTTCAAGCGGAGGCTCGAACACCTAAATAGAACCGTTTTTCCCCCAAAGGGTATAAAACGGATATTTAGGTTTCAGCCGAAGCTTGAACCACCACTTAATGCCTTGCCGGCTTTAAGGTACTGACAAACAGGACAGCCGCGCGCTGCCAAGACAAGGTTAGAAAGAGACAGCAAATGCAAGCACAGACTGATTTGGGTAAGAATTGTACAGGAAACGCGGGTAGTTGACTACGAATAATGAAGGTGTAATCTCATAGGTGGTTCAAGCTTCGGCTGAAACCTAAATATCCGTTTTATACCCTTTGGGGGAAAAACGGTTCTATTTACTAGTTCAAGCAATTCACTTTACGCGCATGTTAAACTAATTCACGATAGTAAAATAATAAAAAAATAGTAAAATGTCGTCAGGATGTAAAACGTAATATTTGACCGAGAGCAACCGAACGTAGGAACCTTATCGGCAGAAATGTGGACGCAAGAACAATCCCAATTCTGATGTCGGAAATAGAACATAGGAACATGGAACTATAATAAGCAATTGCACCAACATAGTTATAGATTATACAGCATACCAGATATCTGTAGGGAACACGGGGCAGTGCCTGGGACTTGCGACCCAGGTGTAGGTTTAATGGGGCCCCTTTACAATGCATGAACGCTCACCTCCACTGCCCGTGCTCCCGACTTAAACAAACCTCTGGAAACAATTAGATGACACAGCACATGTAATCACTATAGTCACGTAATCACTTGATACGACACTGATACGACATTATAACTGCACTGAACCGAACACAAAATAACAATGAACCGTCGCTTACGCATACCCGCATTTTATATGAAGTTCTAACAAAGACGAGTCGGGCAATGGAGTGGAGCGGGGGAACGAACTTTCTACAACCGCTATTCGACGGCGGGAAACAAAAGTTATTTTTAATGAAACTACCCTCTCGCCGACACATATATATATATATATATATATATATATATATATTAAATAAGGAGATTTTACTCTCTATCTTTTAAGTCGAAATTAAATGCAATAATTGCTTCTTATTTAAGATAAATTGTTAAATCAATATTTTTTGAATGCAAATCAAATGTTTTTATATAAACTATAGCTAAAAACCCCGGCTTCGCCCGGGAGTTGATATGAGATGACGTGGTAGAGTCGAAATAAAAAAATAAACTATGACGTAAAAAGTAAAAAAAAAGTTTATTGAAAACGTTTTCTCATTATTTACAATACTTGTTTATAAACAACATTTTCATTTTATTGTCCGGAGTATATATACATAAATTTTTCGGATTTCCTACTCTTGAGCAAGCTACATATAGCTGACCGTGAGAGAAGCAGGATTCTTTGAGGTTAATGCCACAATATTTTAAAGTTTGTCCTTGCGCTTTGTTAATTGTAAAACTAAAGGCTAATTTTATTGGAAACTGCAGTCTTTTAAATTGAAATGGCAATTCCGAAGAGATCAGAGGTATTCTAGGTATAAATACTGTCTGTCCTTTGGTCTTTCCAGAAATAAGTTCAGCTTCAATGATATTATTCGATAGCTGTTTTACGATCATTCTAGTTCCATTACATAATTTTGGGGAGTTGAGATTTTTGAGTAGTATGATTGGAGTTCCAATTTTCAGACGAAGGCAGTGTAATGGCATTCCTGGTACTTGTAAAGAGTTTAGAAATTCAATGGGGAAGTTGACACTTTCTTCAATGGATACCATCGTGTCGATCGATTTATATATTTTCTCTTCACCAGGTATTTTCTTTAGAATATTAAAATTGATATCGTCAACAATATTATTTTTAGTGGCCAAAATTGCTCTTTGAAATAACCACTCTGCATTAGTATAGTTCTGAATAATATTTGGATAAATTTTGTCGATTAGTTCGTCTTCAGTAGTGGCTATATTACAGAAATCACTATTAAGTTCAATGAGGCCGGTCGTTTGGTCAGTAGGATATGTACCTTCGCCGATTTGTAAAAGTATTTTAGCAAATTGTGCTGTTGTTTCATCTCTTGATAATTCAACTCTCATATTTTTTGTTAATTGCAGTATTTGTACTTGTGGCCAGAGATGTGATTTTTTCAAGCATGCATTGATCTCGTCTGCTGATGTTGACTTGGGAATAACTGGAAGTGTTTGTCGAAAATCTCCTGAGAGTATGAGTAGAGCTCCTCCCATTATTTCAGAGTTTTTTCGCAATTCTTGTAATGTTCTGTCCATGGCTTCTATAAATTTTTTATGGGCCATGGTGCATTCATCCCAGATGATAATTTTAGCTTGTTTTAGAATTTGACCACGTCCAGATTTTCCTGAAATTTTACATACCGGGAATTGTTGTTCGGCTATATTCAATGGTAGTTGTAAGGCAGAATGGGCAGTTCGTCCTCTTTCCATAAGTGTGGCTGCAATGCCAGATGATGCTAGTGCCAGTGCGATGAGTTTTTTAGCACGTATTTCCGCCAGTATTAGATTTATGAGAAACGTTTTACCAGTGCCTCCTGGTGCGTCCAAGTAAATAATTCCACCAATATTGTTATTTATCCGGCTCATTATAACGTCGTAAACTTTTTTTTTATTGTCATTGAGAAGTGGTTTGTTGTGAGCAATGTATTCAAGTAGTTCATTGATGTTGTAACTTTTTTCCTTGATAATTTCGTAGTTTAGCTCACTAAAAGCATTTAAATTGAAATTGGAATTTTAAATTTCGCGCCACTACTACACATGCTGCAATGGCTCACAACTATGGAGACTATACACTATGACTATTGGAGTGTATAGTCTCCATAATTGTCTTGAACGAAGTTCAAATATTCGATAACAGATGGCGCCACTGCACTTTTGAAGGGTCGGAAAGTCCCTTATATCTTTAAAAACATGCCCGACTTAGTTTTCGATCGACTTAGTTTTATATATATATATATATATGTATGTATATATATATATATATGTCGGAGAATAACCATTTACTAGTTATTTTATAATTACTGATGCTAATAATAATAATAATAATCCACTAATTACTGATCTTGTGGACGTTATCGGGGTTCAATGCAAGCACAAATCAAGATATTCACTGTATATTATTATTTTATTTATTTAACACAACAATCTAATAATTTACTATGATATTAATTATTAGCAAAACATTATTAAAGAATTTATATAGAACAGCAGGTTCGCGACACAGATCTAACTTAGCCCAATGATGATATTTCTAGTAAAACAAAAGGTTTTTTAATATTACTGTAGTTTAATTCAACACCTTA